>DF237288.1:0-81577 GCA_000708835.1 Klebsormidium nitens
AAGGGAAGCGAAACTCAGCATATAACACAGAACTCAAGTTTCTGCAAGAGGGCGCTTCCAGGGATTCCATGGCTGCTGCATAGGCGACAGAGTTTCCGCTTCGTTCTCTGGTCGTATTGCCGCTTTATAGCTGAGGCTTTAGGGCAGACGTCACACCATCACAATTAATGCAACTTAGCAAACATTGATCAGATCTGAGCAGAAGTCGTGAGCATTGTTATGATCTCACATTGAAAGTTCTAACGGTTCACTCTCAGTTTTCTAGGTCTATCAAAGGGTTTCTCTCTATAAAGTCAGCTAGCAGAAGGTCTCTTCTTCTCTTTCCCTCTTTCTTGCTAGCGTATTCTGATTGAACAGCAAGGCCTGGGGCACCTCCTCCAAAGTCATTAGGATGAGGGTCCATCAGATCATCTCCTCCTAGCTGCCCCGCAAGAATGCAGATGTTGTGCAACACAGTGCATGCCACAATCACATCTGCAGCCTTCTCTACCCCAATGTTTAGGTTCTTAAGGATCTGCCACCTGCTTTTCAAGATCCCAAAGGCATTCTCAATCTTCACTCTTCCCTTCCTGATCTGCTTGTCAAACAGATTTTGTTCGAGAGTCCCTGTGGACTTGTTGTTGAAGGGTTTCAGCAGGAAAGAGTTTAGTGGATACGCGCTGTCCCCAACAATGTAGGGTTTGATGTCTCTCCCTTCAATGCTGATCACCGGCTCTTGAAGAATCTCATGCGCCCTCAACTTTGTCCACAGCTCGGAGTCCCTCAAGTGGGTGGCATCATGGATCCCGCCCGGGCTCTTCACGCACACGTCCCAGAACAATTTGTTAGCATCGCAGACTCCTTGAAGTAGGATTGAAAAGAAGTCATGCCTGGACCAGTAGTCAGCTGGAACGTACCCATTAGGAGGTTTTCTTGATAGCTTGATATGCGAACCATCAATGGCTCCCGCCATGTTCTCAATCCCTGTAATCTGTTTGAACTCTCCTATGATTCTTCTCAACCTATCACCGCTAGGTACTTGAACATACTTTCTGAAAATATGGTCATCCGCTAACGACGAACACATGAGGTGAAAGTATTCATGGACAGTGGTAGTGCCTACCCCAAATTTGTCAGCTACATTTTTTGGGGAGTGACCTTTAGCACATTTGTAGAGAACCATTGCCACCGCTTTATTCACAGGGATCGCGTCTCGGAACTTTGTGTCCTCTTTCTGTAGATACGGGGTAAGCTCCTCGACTAGGTCAAGATAGGTGCTGTATGGCATAAGTTCTATAGTACTCTATCCACTTAGAATCAAGAAGTGCAGGGGACACTTTCCAGACCTTTCCCATTATCACTTCCCATTCCGTGTGCGACTTTGGAAATACCCACCAGTCCCTGCCCTCTGCTATGACGTTCACCCCACCCTGTATTGCAGCCACCATTATCATCATGTAAGCAACACCCATGTTCAGAAAGTCCATAAAGGCGTTCATGTTTGCTGCGATTTGCTCACCTACCTGGAACTGAACATACAACTCGTTTGCAGCGTCGAGAGTTGGTTGAATTGCCCAGTAACAAGCTGTCTTCTGCCTTCTGTGATACAGTAGCCTGCACTTTGCATCATACCGACTGGATGACGGCATTCGCGTGTAACTTCCGGACTTTCATCGTGACCGTCCGCTGATGTTTTCGAGCCGTCCGATTGTCGCCGGTCTGCCTGCCAGACAAGAATCGGCCAGCGTATAGGCCAGTGCGAATAAGCGGTCTTTTCTCGCCATTTCTGGCCGTTTTCGCGAGAAAAGCGAGCCACAAGAAAAGACAAAAACTTTCAGGTGCGAATACCCTATCAGGCTTGACATCAAGATTTCTTACAGCTGGCAGCCGGGCGGACCTAACTGGTCGGGGAGTGACCCCAGCTGGTGCCAAAGGCACCCCATGGGCCATAGGTCCATATAGGACTCGCAAAAACGGCAGCCCTCTGCTGGCCGGTAGAGCCGATTGGCCACTCATCAGCTTGTTCAACCGGGAGGAGGCCTGTAAGCTGGCTGGGCCCAACGTGGGAGACTCCCTGGACCCTCACGTGAACTTGAAGGACACGCGTCATGTTGCTGTCAGTGCCAACTTGTGCTCGTAAAACAAACTGAGTCACTATCCTACTGCACCGTTGTCAGCATATGAGACCCGAGAGCGCAGGTAGCGTGACGCGTGGCTCTCACATCAACCAACTTTAACCGTAACGGTATGGCATCGCGTCAAAACATTTGTGCAAGTGCGTCCGGACCTCCGAAAAACTAGGACGAAAAGAATCCGCAAGCGGATTCTGAAGCTCGCCTCATTTTAGAGCGCAATATATAAGAAATATGGCATCGATGAGGGTGGGTGGGAGGGCGGCCCAGATTCATCTCCATGGGTGGGTGGGAGGGCAAACAGAAACCCCGGGCAAGGCTCGGTACAACGCTGCGAACGATTTGTGTTCCAATTTAGTATTAAGGTGGAATTAACTTGAACGAATCATACTCTGACATGACAATGCATGAGGCCGGGTCACGTCAAACTTGGCTTGATTAGAACCCGGTGTATGACGCGCATTACTCGCCAAAAAGGGGTTGTACCCTGCGGTTACGCCTTGTACTGGCAATTTGGCTGACGGGTTACGTCTAAGGAAATTTGCGAAGTTGGTTTGCCCTTTTGATTTAAAGAGGACGGCCAATTGTGCCGTACAGCTTTGCGAAGGAATCGGAATCCGACAGGCGATTTCTTGCAAATCTACTGTACAATTGTCTGGTTCCCACAGCAATTTTCAAATACTCCTAGATTTGATGCGATTCCGTTGTACGGAATCCCGCTCTGTTTTGACCGTCACAAAGCGACCGCGTCATACAGCGAACTTTTTTCCCAGAAGACCCCACATCCGGATGTGAACGCTATAGCTCGCCCCTAGATAAATCTAGGCGAGCTAAAAAACCGGCCACCAGGGGGGTACGGCCAGAAATCGACCCAGAAAACACCGGCCACCAGGGGTTGCCCAAGCCCCGACGGAAAATAAGTCGAAATTAGAGACATATAGGAGGATGGGGTCTGCAGCATAGTTTAAAACATAGCCAATTCACTTGCTATTGGGAGTAGGCCCAATAGGGTCCAATTCAGAACCGTATATTGCAATAAGCCTAATGTATATGCGGCTGGGCCCTTGTCATCATTTGACAAAACCCGTTTGACCATCTTCTTCGAGACCGGTCGGTTGGTGTGGCCTGAATTCTTGCAGGGGGCTGGCGAGGACAGGTATATGTATACGAAGTCCACTACATACATATAGGCGGAATTTTTTGAAATACGTGACTTTTAAAATGCTGTGAAAGTGATCAACCGGCCGCACCGGCCACCAGCCCCCTCGACTCTTCGCCATGGAGCTCCGAGAACCGGCCACCAGCCCCACCAAGGAAATTCAGAAAAGCGGAGGTCCGGACGCCACTGCACATATGATTTGACACGATGCCTATATTAGAAATTGATTATTTGGCACCCAGACTGACGAAATTAAACGCTGGTACGGTAGTATATTAGTTGATTGTTGATTCAGTTGATTGCCTTGGCTCATCAAATGGGAACCTTCGGATTACCTATTCAAGTTCAACCATGCTCAAAGGGATCTGTGAGCTGAGCGTGAGATCGGGGTGAGAACTGTGAGATCCATCAAAATCCATACTGACGGTTGCAAGCTGTAATTTAGTAATTCAAGTGCCGAACTGCAGTTTGCTACCTCTATGGGTGGAGAGGGCTAAGTAGACTGTTAGAAGAAGGTTGATGGTTTTTTGGTTGTAAAACCCACGTACCTAAACCAGCCCTCTGCTCCTCGCGGCTCCTAAACGGCGCTTTGGCCGGACACCAAACTTCGGGGTTTCGAACTTAGGTGACCCTCGGAGGTTCAATCCCACCAGTTTTAGGTTCCGGGCAATTAGCCGTTTAGCTGCTGGAATTTGGTTCGAAGCCCGTTCGAAGTTGCTGACCTTTTTACCCGAGTACCCGCTTACCCGGGGCGTTTGGTCCCCCTGTTTGGTCCCCCTGAGTTTGGGTCACCGTGCCGTTTTTTGATAACAATTGTTACCGTAGCTTCAAGGGCAGCCTAAAGAGCTACCGGTGCCCCGTTTGCCCGCTACAAATCCATGCATGAAGGTCGGGTCGCCGAATACCGCCAACACTTAGCCAGTAACCTCAATAGATTCATTATTAGGATTTTCATCAAAAAGAGGCAAGCCCCCGCCCCGGGGGACTAAACGCCAGCCATGACACCTGTGAAACCATGTTCCGCATCGTCAGAGGAGAATTTGTCCAACGTTGACGGTGGCGATTGCATCATTTAGATCTATGTCTCGAGACGGATGCGGTGCTCAGTTGGTATGAGGAGAGGGTTAAGTAGACTGTTAGAAGAACGTTAATGTTTTTTGGGCTGTAAAACCCACCTAAACCAGCCCTCCGAGTCCTCCTAAACGGCGCTTTGCCCGGACAGCAAACTTCGGAGATGACCCTCTGGAGGTTCAATCCCACCAGGTTTTGATTCCGGGCAATTTGCCGTTTAGCTGCTGGAACATGGTTCGGGTCACTTGCTATAACCATTTTAGGCCTGCATGGGACGTTTGATCGCCCTGCCCCCGGCGCCTCCCCGAGGCGGGCCGGTCATGTTACATGTACTTATCACATGGTGGCGTTCCGGCGTGCATCTCGCAACAAATGTAATACTCGCAATCTATACAAAGTATAATGGATTCTCCATAGATGTTGCGCACTTCAAGTTGGTGTCGGACTGCATGCTCGTGCATATGGAATAGTGCAGCGCGTCTGTCACGGTACGTTTTGAGACCATCATATGGTTGCGGCGCACTAGCTATGGTACTACTGTCATGATGACACGCATGCAGAATAATGTCACTAGCTATCCGGTTTGTGCGGACATGGGGCATGCGAAGCTATACTTGAGAACGGATAACATGTCGAACCTGTGTCCCAGTCCGCTTCATGAGTACTACTAGCTACTTCCAATCAACGCGTGTCAAGATCATGCATCAGCATTCAATTGCAGACGTCCAAACCCGGGCAAAGGCATTCTAAAGCTGCGCACCGTAATGTGGATCATCGATGTCCTGGGGACTTTGATGCGAGCCTGAGGCTAAATTAAGGACATTGGAAGATTGCGTTTACCTTGCTACGATTTCGCATGTTGAGCCACTGTGATGCTCGAGTCGAACACCGTTCTACTTCTGCTAGCTCAGAACAGCAAACGATCTGGAGCACACTGCTTGCCGTGAGAAACCTTGCAAACGATATTCAAACAAAATCTGCCCAAATATGAGGTTTCTCGTCTGAGCTCGCAAGGCTTGGAAACGACTACTGTTCCATGCATTTGCCGCTCATGTAATACCGTATTTGAGTGGGTTGCCAGAGCAATTGTCCATTAAGATGGGCTGCGCAACAGAAGGTGATGCAACGGGTCCCTTTTCAATGCCAGGTTGTATAGCACAAAGCCTAGTGGGCGTCCAAAGCTCAAGATGCTGGACGCTGCTGAGTTCGAGATTGGAATTCAATGGATCGGCAAAGGCAGGCATCAGCGTCAAAGCAGCCGAAGGAGGATACAGCACGGATACGTTTCCAGCCTCTGCTTCGCCTGGTCAAGACATTCCCCTTTCCTCCCCCTCCAATATATTTGTACTGCAACTTCAGGTTGCCCGTTTCTCCAGAAAGTGCGCCCATAGGGAACTGGGAGGGTCAGGGGGCTCTATCCAGTGACCCGGTATGGCACTGCACAGACGGTGTGCGTAGTCAGCAAACAACGCTCATCATGATGACTGACCTGGACCTGAGTCGCCTCCGAAACGATGTAGACCAAGCTTACGTGTCCGATGCGGAGAAAAGCGTAAAGGTACACCTGCAGGACTTCATTGCCTTCCTAGGGGAAGACCGTCAATAAGCTTAAATGGATCACAGGCCCATCCATACCCTTCAGGCTCATAGCTTACCTGCCATCTGGAGACAGGAACGTATCCCACGCACGTCGAACCTACAGGTCACGGATGCTAATTTGTCAGCAACAAGCAAGTCAAGCATCTGTGTGCTCAATAACCTCCAAATGACCTTCTGCATTACATCGAGGCCGGCCACCTGGCGCCTGCTCAGGTTCAAGCATTCCTGCTGGGAACGGAGGACACAACCCACAGAGTCCGTTCAACCAACTATAATCTCGCATGGATCCTTCGATAGCCAGCTTCGGGCGGGGCTCGATGACATATGGGGACCTCTGCAATGACGTCATGCAAAAGATGTGCCCAATGCTTGATGCTGCATCAAAAGAACGTCAAAATTCTCTGGATATGAAAATGGGTCCGCCTGTCACTTACTTCGATGAGCCGACCCATATCCGTGGCCGAGTTGAGGAAGTAGTGTTGCAGCTCTGGCTCAGATTGCCGGCTGCTGTCTGAACTCCCCGTCACCCCATTGTCCCTTCGAGTACGTTCTGGGCTGTGAGCTTGAGCGGTTTCTTCTTCCGACCAAACCATTTGCCCTAACTCTACGTCGTCCCCTAGCTTCGGCCCCATTGCGTCTTGCGCACCTTCTTCCGTGATCCCGCGCCCTGCGCTTGTATTGGCTTCTTGCTTCGCACTTTGTTGCACGCGGGCCATGAAGTCGTCGTCATCCTCTGGGAAGATATGACCCTGAAGGGAGAAATGGAGGGCATTATAACTTGCATGAAACTCCAGCAAACTTGATTACTGAGAGCGCTGGCTACTGGCACATGCTTCCTTCTATATTGCGTTAATTGGAAGAAGTGGGTCAAGCTCGAGAATAGACGACACGGCAACGTTGCTGTCAAATAGTAGGATCGGAGCATCTTCCAGTAAGGAGGCAGCGCACCTGTCTCCGTAGCTTCGCAATGCGGAGAGCGCGCAACTTTTGCAGCCGCTCGAGCAGCAATAAGGAGTTCACGTCGTGCTCAAGCTGTCGCTTCTTTTCTTGTGCCTCAGCGTTGGCAGCCTGCAAATGCAGCAAGTCCAGCGATGCACTCAAGGTCAAATTGGTTTTCAGGAACACATTGAACGATGATATTGCCACAGCTTCAGTAAAGAAGCTAGAGATTCTGCAAGAAAGCCCACATGGGAAGAAGGCAGAAACCAACTGGTCAATGAGGGGACATTGCAAAAGCAACCTGCGCAGGGTCATACTATAATCGTACCTTCTCCATTTGCTGCAGCCGGGTTCGTGCAATGTCTTGTGCCAGACGCTGGGCTCGCCACTCGTCAGCTGCAGTATCAACACTGTTGAAGGCCTCCCTTTCTTCTCGCAACTTCTGGGCCACCTGCCTCCGATGCTTCTTCCGGCGAACTCGGTACCGCTTTATCTTCTTTTGCCTGAATGAACAGAGGCCTTGCAGATCTGTCAATACGGAGAAGATCCAGCACTTACCTGTATGCAATCTCTTAACCACCCAGGCAACAGAATGTAGTACTTACAATCACACAAGGTTGCACAGCACTATCATGGTAAACACGTCACGAAGGCATATAACAGATTACAGCTTTTATGTTTCTCTCATAGTCTCGTCGAATTCTTGCCGGACGAAGTAGCATGACACACTTTTTCTGACAACGCTTCCTCCAAGCGTCAGTCCTCAAACTCATCAGGTATTTGTGACAGGATTGAGTGCTCACCTGGTCTCATACTCCTTCCATGCTACTGTGTCTGCCTTGGCGTCTTCCCCTGTCCTAAGTTGATGCAGTTGCCGCAGAAGCTGCTCAATGGACGCCTTCAAAGCCTTTGCAGTTGCTTCCGCACGGAAAAGTTCCTCCAATCTTTCGGACTCAACTAATGACTCGACTTCAGCCGGTTCCAGGCCTTTATGTTTAACAAGCTTGGCTGCCTCAGGAGGTTCAAAATGATAATCTCTTGGAGCATCTACATAGCCAGATTTTGAACTGTCAGGAGCAGATGGTCCAGTTGGCCGTGCCATAGCTTCCTCGGTGCTGTTTCCATGGTCCTCTATTTCACTCTGGTTGCCACTCAGCTGCTGAATCCTCTGTGTTCTGCAAACAATTGGAGTAAGAGTAGTCCATCAGGATTGCTGCACCAAAGGTAAATCCGCTTTGCCACACAATCTGGACAATGGGAGAAAACACACCCTCCTAATTCTGTCAAAAGAATCAACCACTTGCCAAGCAACCACCAACAACCATATGCTCGAAGGACGTCAGCTTGGGTACTCACATTTCTTTTAGTTGTTCTACTTTTGAAATCACGGCACGAATCTGGTCTTTCAGCTCATACGAGCGCAACCGATGAGGGGGATGTTTCTCTTCGATATGTTTCACTAGGCTCTGCAGATAGGTGCTTGCTGGCTGCGGTAGCAATGTGGTGGTTTGGGGGCTGACGTTTGGTCTGTTGCCCCATGGTGGTGGCATTGGAGGGAAGAAACCCAGGCTTTGATGGTGGTACCCAGGCCTGGCAATCCATTGCAGCTGTTGATGGTGGCCAAACTGGTCAACTCCACCATGCATGCCGGATGCGTAATCAAAGGGTCCACTTTGAACGACAGGGCCTGTGGCAATTCTGGGAGTCATGAACGGCAGCGATTGAGATGCTCCTGCGTAAGGGGCTCCATACGGGGCAGATGAGCCACCTTGCATTGTGATGCAGGAGACTCCACCAGAGATCAAAACCAACGGGCCCTTGTCTGCCCGCTCGCTAGCTCCATACCCCGATGACAAAGAAACGACGCATCCCGCCTTCTTTGAGCAGGCACTTCCTGGCTCTGAGCTGTGTGGTGGGGTCGAGGCATTGAATCTCTGCTTCGGCACCCCCCAGACCTACTGCATCCAGACGTGTTGACTGCAGTACCCAGCGCCTTCAATGGCTGAACAATGACATTGATGAACAATCGACACTACCCGGAGCAAAGACGTTCAACTTCAACTCCAAAGTTCAAGGCAGCCGCTGGCAAGGCCGGGCGGCGGCAGGCTCAACAGCGCGCGCGCGGCGCGCTTATCCATTCGTGCGCATGATGAACTTGCACGTCTTTTCTTTGCTTTTAGGGTTTCCTGAGCACCTCAGGTGCCGGAGCCAACCCCGGAGGCTCCGACCGGGGCCCCACCCCTTTTATTGCATGTCGACCGGCCGCAATGTGAAGGTTGCCTTCTTGCTTATCCATTGCCCCGGCAAGTACTAGCTTCCCGTCGGTTCTGGAACCGGGGGGGAGCGGAGCATTGCTCCCGCCGAAATATCGGCTCACTACAATTATAAATTCAAGAGCAACACAAGGCATGCAGGAACACTGAGTCTCACAAAGTCACACTGCACACAGACTCAGTGCAGTGACTGATCTGAGGTCCAGAGGGACAGATCCAGAGGATCTCGACAGGTTTGTGAACGCCTCAACTTCAAGCCTCCAGACGCAGGAAGGTAAAGGCAAGGTGACGCCGTGACGAAAAGAGGAAGAAGGTAGCAAAGCTGGGGGTTACAGGGCGTGGAAAACGGGTCATCCTGATTGAGCGTAACGGCAAAAAGATGGCGCCACGTGTTTTGTGCAGAGCATGTGGACTGAAGGTTCTTCAAAGAGTGGATGAAAGTGAGAATACGGATGCTGGCTACCTCTGTAAAAGCTGGGAAAAAGACCCGCCAGGCGAAGGCTGCCATAGGTTGATCAGGGACGACGAATTTGCAGAGCTTCTCGAGGACATGCAAGCTGGGAACTGTGATGAACCAAAGGCTGGCAAAGCAGGAGGCCCGGCAGTCAGCCCAGTGGGAGACGCAAAGCGACAAAATGTGGCGGCCATCCTCAAGTAAGCTCCTCAAAGATTTGGCCAGAATTCAAAGGTGCTTCTATAGTGGTCACTTCTTTCTTGAGCAGTATTCTCCAAGCCTTGAATTCACAGCATTCTTATTCAGAATAGCTTTGTCCTGTTGGTCAAGCTGTATGCTTCCTCGTTGGACAGTCTGCTGAAGCTCTTTAAATAAGCAACTGCACTGCATGCTTTCAATGTCTGGTGCTCATGGTGCCAATGCAAAAGTGCTCTAAGCATAAAAAGAGGACTCAGCAAAAGGGAGTCAGCCTTTTGATCCGTGAATCTTCCATTCTATCAGGGGTGACATTCAGGTTCAACGAACTCCTCTGCTCGGTGGAGGCTTGCTGACAGTCCAAGACGGCGCTGCTGTGATCAGACGAGCATACAAAAACCCCCTAACTGGTGGCACTGGCATGAGCAAGGAGCTTATGAGGCGGTTGCATTCAAGGCATCAATTTGTACCCTGGGGTTCTCCTCGTCAAGCGACGGTCCTGCCTGAGCCCGAAGAGACCATAACGGAGCAGAACGAAGAAGAGAGTCTGCCTCCTGGGGTAGAGCCTCTTGTTCTCTGGCAACCCGAACCAGGAGACGAGAAGGTCACCGAGTCATCCAAGCCCATCCTTGTAGATAACGTTCTTGTCAAGTTCCTTAGAGCCCATCAGAGGTGAGTATGTTACAATCTGAGAAGAAGGCTCTGCGATTCGACACTTAAACTATGTCGACACTGGATGTTGGGGATTTTTGACAGTATGCGTGAATGTCCACTTCGTGCAAATTCATAATGACAGGACCCAAGTTGGTTTTCCTTCCAATCTGGACCTTTAAGGAACTACCAAACATTAGGCAGAGTGCAGTCTTCACGCTTTGAGATCTGGCGCCCACTTCAAGGTATCTGTCAAAACAGTCTCTGTAATGCTGCCGTGGTTTCTGCAGGGAAGGGGTGCAGTTCATGTTTGAATGTATTGGTGGTCTGAGGGACTTCAGCAAGAAAAAGAACATGGAGGACGGGATGGTAGAGGATGACAACAAGCCAAAGGACGAAGGATGTTTTGGGTGCATTTTGGCTGACGATATGGTAAGCACTTGCGGAAGAGACTTTTTTAAGATTGGAGCATGTGATATTGTTATCCCAAATGGTGCAATTTCTTCTTTGTGGCTGCCTACGTGATAAGGCTACTCTGTCTTCATGTACAAACTTCGCAGAACGTCCATTTATTAGGTTCATCATAAAGGACGATAGATCACATCGCAACCTGTACGTGCAGGGACTTGGAAAAACTCTGCAAAGCATCACTCTTGTGTGGACACTCCTGCGGCAAGGCTTTGATGGTTCTCCTCTGGCCAAGCGGATTGTAATTGTTACTCCGACAAGCCTGGTGGGAAATTGGGAAAACGAGTTCTCAAAGTGGCTCCCTGGTAAGTGTCTCCCTCATTTGTGGAGCCAACATCAGCATCTGGCCGTCATGAGCGGATTGCGCCGCATTGTGCTTATGAGATTCTGACTGCAACCTCAAGAGTGAGAGTTCTTAGGCGCTGACATTCATCACTGGGGTGCACTTTTGCGTCGCGCCAAAAGGGCTTGTGATCTTGTTCGCAGGTCGAGTGGATGTCCTGGCCCTCTGCGAGTCAACGAGGTCTGACGTGCTTCAGGGCATTGCTTCCTTCTTGGCCCCGCGGAGACACCCGGACGTAAGCAATCAGCTCTGGTAGTGGAATCGATGCGTCCTTTTTGTGGCTCCAAATGCCTTGTCTGGACACGTGTCTCTCTCAAGCGCCTCCTCATTGAGTGCTCAGGAAGTGGCTCTCTGACGACCTGTCACGTCGACAGGTCCTCATCATCTCCTACGAGACATTCCGGTTGCACGCCGACAAGTTCAAGAAGAAAGGAAGTTGCGACCTCCTGCTCTGCGACGAAGCGCACAGACTGAAGAATGACAAAACTCTCACGAACCAGGTGAGGAAACTCTCACGAACCAGGTGAGGAATCTCGCTGCATATAGCCTTCGCCAGTCTCCATGACACTGCTTAGCGAATGACACTCACTGTCTTGATGCTGATCGTGCTGAAAGCTTTGCTATGGAGCTCTAAGAGAATCCGCTGCAATCGAAGAGTTTCTTCCGTCAATGTGACGAGGTCCTTTCTCCCACGCAGGCTCTGGATTCGCTCCCATGTCGGCGGCGAGTGCTTCTCTCTGGGACACCCATGCAGGTAATGTGAAACAAGAACGAGCAATTTGAGCACTTCGCTTGTGCAGTAGCTGGCTTCTGCAATGCACATGTCCTTTCAATTCCCTTCAAGATAGAAAGGTCAACATCCCAATACGTATACATGAAGCAACGTTTGATATCTGACTCCTGTGACTTTCCCCGTGCAGAATGATCTGGAGGAGTTCTTCGCAATGGTCAACTTCACTAATCCAGGGTGCGTTCTGCGCAATAGTCAAACGCTATTGGCACAAAGATCTGCTGGATCCTCTTCTGGATGCGTGATGTTTATTCCAGCAACTTGCAAAGACATTGTCTGCACGTCCAGCTTGAGTTGATAACATCAACATTTGTCTTGTGCAGCATACTTGGAATAGCCTCCTCGTTCAGGCGCCACTACGAGGTAAGAATCAAGTCATATGCCTGTAGGAGGGTTGCAGGCCTCTGCCGCTGCTTAGATCTGGCTGTATTTGGTCCGTTTTCGAATCACATATTCTTCGTGATCCCTTTGCCGCATGCTGATTCCTTGTCGGGTGTTCGAATGCAGAATCCGATCCTGATCGGACGCGAACCGGACGCTAGCGACGCGCAGAGGGCTCTTTCCGCAGACAGATCGGCTGAATTGAGTGAGAAGGTCAATCAGGTAAGGCGTCTCGTATTTTCTCATTTTCATGAAGCGTAATCAGTACGCGCTTCGAGGGAACGTCTATCTGGAAGTGGTTCGCTTCAACATTTCAAGCCGAGTTACTAACAGACTGTCTCGGTCTTACTCGACAGTTCATTCTCAGACGGACAAACGCTCTGCTGTCAAATCATCTGCCCCCGAAGGTGAGTGCCGCCATCACTCGGTCACATGTGCGCGTCTAAACTCTTTTCAGCATGTTAAGCTTTGTCCAGGAGCACAAGCAGGACTTCTACTGTGGGCACTTGCCAGATGTCTGGGACCCTCTTGGGCATTGTACATGTAGTGATGCTCATGGTTGGAAGTCCATATTCCAAAGATCCACATGTCGAACGCAGTTCTGGATGTCTCTGGGAGATGCCGAGTGCATTTTTCGTTCGCCGGAGTGATTGACAGAGTGCAGTTTGTCGCAGATCGTTGAGATCGTATGCTGCCGGATGAGCGACCTGCAGGTGCAACTGTACAAGCACTTCATCCATTCCAAGAATGTGAGCCACGCCCTAAGAGACTTGCGTCCCCGACTTGGCTGGCGTCCTTCATAGGTGTATGTAGCTGAGCCTCTCATTCACTGCATTCCTTCTTGCTTTCGCGTTTGCGAAGGAGCGCGATCTGTGTAGATTTAAACCGCCAGACAGCATTACAATCGCAAAACGCTGTTTTTCTTTCTTTCAGGTCAAGAAGCTGATGGAGGACGACACGAAGAAGCTGCAAGTACTCTCGTCTATCACCGCAATGAAGAAGCTCTGCAACCATCCGAAGGTGAGCAGTTATCAACATTGAGCTCTTCCATGGAATCTATTGCCTCGCGAATCTGAATCAGTTGCGCTGCTTGCTGAGCTGTCTGTCAGTAGCGAATGAAAAGCTGTGCACTGGTTGAGCTTCGTGTCGATTCTCCCTTTCTGCAGCTGATCTACGACACGGTGAAGGCTGGCGGGTCGGAAGCAGCGGGCTTCGAGGACTGCGTCAAGTTCTTCCCACCGGCCATGTTCTCTGGAAGGCGAGTCTTCACGTCCTACGTTACACATCTCCTTGAAGCCACTTTTACCTTCGCATTCGTTGGTGTGTTCAAATTCGCTTGGGCCTCGTCTGAGCCATGTCAGATCTCAACAGGCTGTCCACCTCTAGTTGGTTACCCTGAGCGTGCTTCCCCGTTGCAGGAGCGGGCAGTGGACGGGTGGCGACGGCAGCTGGGTGGAGCTGTCCGGGAAGATGTGCGTGCTCGCTCGCCTCCTCTCGCACCTCCGGCGGAATACCGACGACAGGATCGTACTCGTCTCCAACTACACGCAGGTGAGGCCTATGCTGTAGGAGCCGCTTGCTCGGAGGTCCGCGCGTGGCGACGTGGCGCGTGGCGACGTCACATCTGAGGTTTCAGTGGTCCTTGAGGGGTACACGTGTTTGCTGATGCTCGGAAGTCAAAAACGCAAGTGGCACCATTAGCAGTAACTATTTCACACATTTCTCTGCAGACCCTCGACCTCTTCGCTCAAATCTGCCGCGAACGGAACTACCCGTTTGTCCGGCTCGATGGCACGACGTCCGTTGGCAAACGACAGAAGCTCGTCCAAAAGTTCAACGATCCAGTCCCGGTGAGAGCGGGCAATCCGGGCAGCCCGTAATGAGACACTGCCCCGCGCGTTGCATTGTTGCTGCTGATGTGGAGCCATGCAGCCGCTGCTCTCTGAAGTTTCACACCGCGCGATGAAGCTGGGCAGTAAGATCCATTGCTTCTCCCAGCTTCGTAAGCGGCTATTGAAACAATAAGCGGCGCATGATTTGGCGTACCCTGAAGTTCTTTGCCAGGCTCTCGAACCGTAAGTTTTCTGTGGCAGGACGAGTTCGCATTCCTGCTGAGCAGCAAGGCCGGTGGGTGTGGCCTGAATCTGATTGGGGGCAACCGGCTGGTGCTCTTTGACCCGGACTGGAATCCAGCCAACGACAAGCAGGCTGGTGAGACCCTGCTTCTGACTTCGTGCAGGCACGCGAGGTTTGCATCCGATTGAGCAATCATCTGTGCCTTGAGAAACATGAGGGAGAAAGCTCCGCTTAGTCCCCTGATTATCTGGTCGATGCTCCGCACACACTGACGAATCTCTTTTGGGGGCAGCTGCTCGCGTGTGGCGTGATGGACAGAAGAAGCGGGTGTTCATCTACAGGTTCCTAGCAACGGGCACAATCGAGGAGAAGGTGCGTTCTTCGGCCCAGTCTCGACACTTGACAGCCGAGTGCTTTCTATCCCTATTCCTTCAGCCGCGAAGCTTTCAGCTACCTCACCGGACCTTTTGTGCAAGGATATGATCAAGTTGATCCGCTGGCCGCGAGCCGACGGTTGACCAGGCGCGTCGTGTGCGTTCAGGTGTACCAGCGGCAGATGTCCAAGGAAGGCTTGCAGCAGGTGGTGGACACCAAGAAGGACGACGACCGGGTGCAGGTAACCCACAGCGCTGCGAGATCGTCCGAGCTTAGGATGGCGTTCAATCGCGGCGGGTCCCAGCGAAGCTGCTTTTGCATCTTCCTAAGCAGAAAGCCTTGAAGGCCATTAAGACTAGGCTGAGTCAGACAACATTGTATAGTTCGCCCCGAGACCAGCTGCTGATACGGGTTCCTTCGCACTTGCAGATGAACGCTATCTCGTCGGAAGAACTTCGTGACCTGTTCAAGTTCCAGGAGCAGTCCAGGTGAGGCTCTACTCGTGATCGTTCAGGAGCGAGCTATAACCAGTTACTCTTTTTTCTGAAACGTGATGTTCCCACCGACCTTTGACGCGTCCACGAGCATCTGATGACACTCTTCCCTTGTGGTTCTCTTCCTGTAGCTCCGACACGCACGACTCCCTCAACTGCGGGCGCTGCCAAGCTGGCGAAGCTTGCACCGAGCAAGAGCCGCCAGCAGCCGCCGAGGGTGCGCCAAGCACAGCAGAGGACATCGGGGGCTTCGCAGCGGCGGCCGGATGTCGAGACATTTTGAAGCCCTGGGAGCGCCAGGTGAAGAGTTGAGAGGCAACAATGAGCATCACGATTGAGGCATTGCGTGTGCCTCCTGTCGACTTAGAGGCCGCGCCCAGATCCTTGCGCTTTGCATTCGAACAGGCTTTCAAACAACTGGTAAATTGATCGTCCGCATAGCCATCAGAAAACTGGTCTAAAAAACGCCGTCTTACTCCATCCATCTTCCTCTGCTCGACAGGTCGGCACGCCTGCAGAGGAGGACCTGAAGAGCTGGGCTCATCATGCGTCCCCCTCTACGGTGCCAGATCGGGTGATGCAGAGCGTGGCTGGGGATGACGTGAGTGCCCGTGCCTGACAAACTCTCTTGGCGAGCTTTGGGCAACTTCTGGTATTCCCTGCCTCTTCAGATGACGTATTTCGCTAAGCGGTGAAGCGATATCTTTCTCTCCATCCTCGGCCTCTTGGTAGGCCTGACTTTTCAATTCGGACTTGCAGGTGTCCTTCGTCTTCTCATGCCAAATCGACGGCAAGCTGAAACCCGTGGAGAGCAAGGCGCCGGGGCGTCCGCTCGCAGCAGGGGCCAGTGGCGCGGCCCAGAGATCGGAGGCGAACAAGGCTGGCAGCACGCGGTTGCCGACCAAGCCGCCAGGCCTCGCATGGAGAAGCCCTCTGCCATCAAAGCCAGGTGTCAAGCCCACCACCCCCGGACTCCCCAGGACAGTAGGAGCACCAACCGCAGGACGCGGCAAGGTCCTCTCTTCCTTGCACCCCAACATCAAAAAGTCTTCGCCAAGCGGACCAGCGGGCGCAGCGACGAAGATCGGAGCAGCGCAGCAAGGGAAGGCGCAGCTTGCAGCGGGTCTAACGGGAGGGCTGTCGGGGCAGCCGCCCAAGGCGGGCACAACGAAGAAGCGGTCTCAGGCGCGACCGAAAGAACGGGCTGTTTCCAAGAAAGCGAAGGCTGTCTCCGACAGCAGCTGCTCGGAGGAATCTGCGTTTGCGGAAGAGGAGGTCGAGTCACAGGAAGTGGTTGCCGACAGTGATGATGACTTTTGAAAGATTAGTAGCTGACAAAGTATCAAGCAAACCGCGCGTTTGAGTCGATGTCTCGATGAAGGTCGTTGCCAAAGGCTGCCCGCAACATGCTTGGTTTGTTGATGTAACGATTTTGACTGATCTATTGTTTAACGGCCGAGCTACAGCGTTTGTCCCCGGATGTATGTCGTTCCGACAGCGCGGCAGAACTTAAGATGCACGTTGTGGCAGTTTGTCGAGGAAATCATGCAGTGTATGCATTATGAGCGCGGGTGCTTTAATTAGTATGTCAAGTGTTTCGCTGGTAACGATCGAATTGCTTAGATAGTGTCCAAATATTAGTTGACATGTTGCTAGATCGAAGCTCACGTATGGCTATCCAGTATCGAACTATGGTAGCTTTGCACTCCGGGTTAGAGTTAGTATTCGTACAGCATATCAAATTATTGGCTGAAGGGCCCCGGCGGCCACCAGCTGAGCGCTTCAAAACGCTGTCCAATGTGGCCGGGCGGCTATGTTCATGTTGAACAAGATCGTCTCGATCAAATTAGATCCGAACGCGTCAGATTATGCAAACCATTTTGCACAAGAGTCGATCGTGCAAAATGATTTGCATGATTTTGATATGGGTTCGAACACAGCGGCACATACATGCACATGCTTCAAGTGCACCTGTGCTTGCGCAATTCCACCACATGGCACTGACTCGCTCAGTGTCGTTGCGGCGTCTCTATGTGCATTCATGTCTTAATGGCACATGTGCACCATGCGCCTAGCGCTGCGCATATATGCAGCTAGGCCGCTAATTGCAGCGGCTGAATGAACACACGAGCACTGTGCACGGACCGGCTCATATAGGTCGCAGTCGTACATTGCAATGTGTCCAGACTAACACGGACCGCAACTATATGTTGTTTGTGCAAATACCCGGTCTCAGAACCATCTTCCGGACGGCCCACAAAGTGCACAGATTACACCATTGATAACAAACAAAGAAGTTTCGGGTATGCTTCCCAAAGCAAGGACGTCACGATCAGTTGCCTCAAGATTGTCACTTCCATTAGTCATCACCATCTCAGAATGTTGACCGTTATCGTTGTGTATCGTCACTTGAATGTGTCAGCGACATCCAAACTAACCTCCTGGTTGCGGCTTTCCTATCCTAGCCTAGCTACAGAACTGACCTTGTGACCAAAAGAGTTTCTACACCTGCATCACTTACGGGCATCTATGCAGGCTGCTAACCAACATCCAAAAACCTTCAATCGAGTTTCAATCAAGATCGAAGTTACTTGCGACTTGTGTCTCTCAAGCTGTACAATAAGAAGGGTCAAGAAATACCATACTCCTGGCTCTCCAAGGTGACCTAAAAGCTACTGTGGATAGCCGTGCGAACTGAAACTGCCCCTACCAATTGCTTGAAGACAATGCTCCGATTGAAACTTCTCCTACTGTAGTTAGCAACCATTGCAACTTTGGGCTTTAGATGCTGTCAATGACAGCGGACTCGGTGTCACTGACCTCACTCCCTGTTGTAGATAGGTTTGCAGCCTTCTTCCCGCTTCTTTCGCTGAGCCACGTGATGATATCGCGCATGACAATCGCGACGTTCTCTGAAGGCTCCCCTTCCGTCAATGCGTGCCACATCCCCTCGTACAGCTTGAATGTCTTGTCCTTACTGCTGGACCTCTCATAGAGCGCCTTGCTCACTGCATGGACGGAAGGGTCCAATTCAGACATGATATATTAACAGACGACCTCCAGCGGAATACGAGCTTGACCACCAACGGGGGCAAGTGAGATCTAGGACAACCACACTTTTGTAGGCTGCTTTCAAGATGGTGCTGGACAGAAGCTCGAAAGACGCTTAGAGGCATTCATCCGCTACATATGTTTATACTCACCCTCGGGATCCGTGACAAGGTCCGCAGCACCGTGCATAAGCAAGAAGGGGGTCGTGACCTGCTCAAGAGGGGAGACGACAAAGCCTGTTTATGATCCAGACCATTGAGCAGTCGGAGTGAGCGGGGTGGTATTCTAGTTTCGAAATTCCGATAACAGAGCGACCACTGCAAAGACTTCTGCATTTCCTCAACAACGTTCGCCTTGGTGCAATCTTGAGGATGATAGCGCGAAAGGCGTGGCAGGTTCTACTCACCTCGTCTAGATGCTTCTCAATGTCTTCCGAAACTAAAAGCAGCTGCACCGCCGTGCCCAGCCGCGGCTTGTGCAGGAACGCTGTCGGATTTGCTTTCCCCTGCGCGGCAGGCCACAGACGCGCATCAGCACAGGTGAGCCTTATGAGGACTGGGCGATTCATGTGGCAAAACAGATACTGGTCATTTCAACAAGCGAACAAAAGCCAGACAAGCCCTGCAATCAAATGTTCCACCAGGAGAACAAGCACCAGAGGATGTTTGTGAGGTGCCCCACCTCTGCTCTCTTCTCAGGAAGTTTGAACGCGTTCTCAGCAATGTCTTCAGCGGGGACAATGGGAAGTGTTGGGACAAGGAATGCTGTTCGCCTCAAAAGTTCCTGAATGATCCAGGGGGGCCTGATCTTGTCCGCAATCTGCACAGGAGGTCACAATACAGGCGAATCAGCGCAATGACGAGCAAGCAGAATCAAAACCTGCTGGATGAGTCTATATGCAGCAAGTGATGCAAAAACAACCTGCCGTTTGCGAATTGGTGTGAATGCCGAGTGCATTCGCACCCTTCTGATGTATGCTTCTTGAAAAGAGACTTCAGAGAATTCATTGATCAGGCGGCCTGCTCACCTTGCACATGGGCGCCACCAGAATCATGCCATCCCACTTGCCCTGTTCAGCGCGGCTAACGTTGATGGCAACCGCACCACCCATGCTTTCTCCATACAAGAAGCCTGGCTTGCCTGCAAACTCTGGCCGTGCTGCACACATGGATACTTGGAGCGTTTCAGCTAATCGTCCAATGATCGACACAAATGTGCAGTGTTTGGAAGAAGCAGTGACGGGCAGTGCTGCTTTATCGCTGAAGAGGTCCCCGTTTGACCACAAGATAGCTCATTTTCTTGCATTGCAGTCTTACATCAACAGGTGGCAAGCTGTGCCAGTTCAACAGGGCCAATGATTGTGATAAACGTGCACATGCCAGACAAGGGGGCTTGGCGGTGGAAGAGAAGGGAGCTTGATGGCTGTGACCTTACCCCTGACACTCTGGAAGTACTCCCTGGTGTCCTCGACAATGACAGAGAATTTAGGGATATAGCAGTGGAGGCCCTGTGATTGCCCGTGTCCCTGCAAAAAGGTACAGGAACACTCTCGTCTGCAAAGTTAATGCCATTTTTGATGTCTAGACGCTTGTCATTGTAGTGTATCTCCTCGAAGGCATGTTTATCATGCACATGCCATATGTGACCCAAAAAAGTAGGTTTGGCAAAGAGAGGAACCGAATGACATCAGCGCCAGCTCGGCTTTCTCAAAAAGTCCCCTTACCTCATAGTCCACTCCCACCACTGCGTAGCCTGCCTGAGCCAGCTCCACTGCCGTCGCTGTGGTCAGCAAAGAAGAGACTTCAGGACAGAGTGCTCTCAATAATATAAACTTCAAAACAGAGTGCAATGCTACAGCGGCTTGGACCTAACGCCTGTCGAGCGGATATGACAGCGCTCGGAAAAACGATGCGGTATACAAGCAAGGGACATAATGTGTCTGAAATAACTTGCACCTGTTGGAGACCTCACCGTCAAAGAAATAGTTGCACTGATCGCCATATCCATGGCAGTAGCACACAACGGCGGACGCTTCTCCATTTGCCGGGACCCACTCTTTGGTAAATTGTTCAATGCCACGCGAGTTGAAGAAGAATTTCTGCCAGGAAGCAAGACATTTGGTTTGCAATAGACAACACTCGGTCAAAGCTTCCACCTGGCATGCGCATCTGTAGGAAACATCAAGCAGCATGGAATGTTGAGGATCTCAAGGCAATTCAACAAAGATGTTTGAAGGTCTTCGCACCATCCGTCAGGGTCTCACCTCTGTAACTCTCACGCCCTTCCGCAGCTGCAAGCACACCAATCTGACGCCTTTAGCTGCAGCACTCACAAAAATACAACACTCAAAAGGATATACCTTCATGCAGAGAGCGTAACTTGCAGAGCCTTGAAGCATGCGACAATGGCTGGAAGCTTCCAACCAGGTCCATACAGGCCATAAGCTTCAATGATAAAGTCCTCGCAGGTCAACTCACATAATACTCTGCATCCTTCTTGAAGGGCAGCATGGCACGCCTCCTGTCATCGTGGTGATCAAGAGCAAGCCGCCGGCGCGATACCACAACAACTGAGCTAAGCGCAATGCAGCAAAAGGCCACAATGAATGGCCACATGGTGGATCCCTGGATGACAAGTCTCTGACTTTCAAAAAGCTGTATCGTTTGGAAGATCACAGCGCCAACACAGCAATTGAAAAGTCACAGAAGTTAAGCTGCATTGCACGATAAAGTCTGCGCGGGACAAAGAACACGAGGACAAGAGGTGACTAAGGTTTGGAATTGCACAACGATAAGATCAGGCAATTGGGTATGATGACTTGCCGCCGTGACTGCCCCACCTGGCCCCAACTTCCCTTTTCAATGTGGCAGCCATGCCACGTGGACCCTTACCAGTGGCAGCAGTCCTCCAGCTATACGGTGTCGCGTATACACACCACCCTAAAACCGCGCCGGCTAGCCCGGGATAGTACAACTTGTGCACGGGGCAATGAAGCAAACCGAGGGGCGAGGCCCCGCCCTTGAGGGCGCACTGTCTTCGTCTTTAATTTATCTAACAGTAAAATGTTCCTTACTCGGGGGTCCGTCTCGCGGTGGAACCGTCAGAGTGCTCGGTTAGCGTCGGAGTCCCGAAATATAAGGTGAGAAGTGGCCCAGACGAACGACCGAGTCTGCGTCAGCAGCTTGCCGCGCACAGGATCGAGCTAAGCAGCTGCTGACACTTGGCAAATCCCAGGCGACAACTTGAAATAGTACTGTCGCGGATTCGCGGCGGATGAAGGGCTCTTTTCTTTCATCGAACGGCTCAAATAGATCGCCGGCCGCATCTGAGGCTTGAGCTGCTTCAAAGAATACGGGGGTGACACTGGTACTGGTACTGGTAACTCCCATTTCACTTGATTAAGATCCTAGCTACCCGGGCAAACAGACTAAAAATCCTAACCGACAAAATCACCCGCTCTGCACCCACACCCACCCTAACCACCATGCCAACCCTACCCATCTCCCGGGCGCCTCTGATAGCTTTTACCTAAGTGAAATGGGAGTTACCATTTGAAAGTGCTTGAGAAAGATTCAAGATACATCACTCCCGGGCATCCAAACTAAAACACCTAACCAAACAAATCACGCGCTTCGCATCCGCAACCACCCTAACCCCCAAACTAACCCCACCCGTCCCCCGGGTGCTTATTTTAGTGCAAGCTGCTCTTAGTGCAAGCTGCGTTGCCGGACTGATTTTGTGGGTTAGGATTTTTTTGTGTTTTCAGTGTTAGTACTTTTGCTAAGTTAACGAGACAATCATTGAAGTAAGTGAGCCCTGCTCGGTGGTCCGAACTTTAAGGCTTGTGCGCACCGCATTAAATGCAATTGCTTGCGAAACCATGTGCACAAACGGATGCATAATGTGTAATGTGTTGATGTGTGAGATAATATAGATAATACCTAGAAATGATGATAATTTTTAAGGCCTTCAGATTCCGGAAGTTCAGGGCTCACGAAGACTGCTTTCCACTACGATAGGTATGCGTTTGTTCAGATGATAGGTACCTCTCTTCAGACTTCCACTTGAAGTTGAAGAACTTGTGTCCCAGAGTACCTGCAAATTTTAGTCCCAAAATGGTCTCTCTCGTCAAGTTGGAGCGCATAGGAAGACCTTGCTTTTTGACCCGTTTGCAGGCAACACACGGTCTTTCAAGCAGCAATCGCCCTTTGTTTCCAGTTGGCAATCGATCACCATCAAGAATCTCTGCAATGGCGACTGGCTTTGCTTATTACAATGTGGCCAACGTGGACAAGTTTGTGGAGGTCTTCACTTCGGAACCTGTTGACAGCTGGCGCAAGGAAAATGGCATCACGTCCTACCGAATCTTCAAGGTTGCGGAGGAGCCTAACAAGGTCGCAATCATGGCTTAGAGGCGCTCCACAAATTTAGGGTCCACCCCAAGACCCGCGAGAGCATGGCCGACGCGGGCCTGCAAGGACCACCCACTTTTTTGGAGATGGAGACGATCAAGGAGGGCACCAGCTGAGAGCAGGTCAGGATCATCTAGATGGCTCAGTGGTAGTGCTTATGATAGTGCAATAGTGCTTATGAACAATGCAGTCACTTTAAGTGACTGCACTGTTGTGTTGCAAGAAACCTGAGATCATCTGCAGACCAGTTGCGTTTCACATTGTCAACAGTTGGAATCAGACAGATAGATGCTTCAAGTCCAGACTTCTGGGGTGATCAGTAGGTGGCCAATGAATGGGAGCGCATTATGACTTTTCAAACCCTTAAAATCCGGATGCTGCTTAGGGTGCTCAATGCCTTCTGAACCAGGTGCAAACTTTTAGTCAGTCGGGGCTTGTTTGCTTTTGCTTGTATAGCTAACTAGGGAAGCAAGCAGCTTTGACAAAATAGCAGATTTTGACTGCCTTTCTGCAACTGCACTTGAACACCTGATGAATCACCTTCTCTACACGTCATGCTTGGAAGTGAAAGGCTGCACTTGCAAAACCTATTGCGCTGAGAAAAACTGTTCATGCTGGAGGCTGCTCGGAAGCAAGAGGCTTCTAGCTAATCCTTTCCCGGCAAAAGGCTCGGTGAGCCACACCGCAGCTTAGTGTGGTGCTTGGCCACTGTCTTCCTTTCATCAGGTGTTTTTGAACTAGGATGCCCTCTCGTAAAAACCGCGTGTGCTGGGTGCAAGCGGTTCCAGTTATCACTTCTTGGGGCTGGATGCTTTTGTCCAGGAGTTATCCGGCGTTTGTTACCTGCTAGTGTCCAGCTGATAGTGCAAAGATATTTGTTCTCACTCAAATCCTAGCCCCACTGCAATAGAGCCCTTCATTCATTAATGTAAGGTCTGCTATATGCCTAATGGTTCAGTCCTTATTCTGCTAAGACCGGCAGCTATAGCGGAAGGTGACCATGGAAAGGATATTTTACTGTGTAATGCACTGACATAATTGATAAATCTTCCTCTCACCTTTCAGATCATTTGGAACCGGTGCTGAACCCCATTTTTGGGTCCCTTCCTAGAGCGCAGAGGCAGTACATAACCTGGGCATTTTGTTCTCTTGCTGATCATGTTTGAGGAGGCTGCTCCTACTCCTGGAGCATTGGTAGTATGTGCCACGATTCAAACCTAAGGTAGTAATTGGACGCAGAACCTCGAAGCAGAGAATTCAACGAGTTGCCCTGTACAAGCCTTGACCCCATCTGAAGAGGAATGCACGTATCCTCTGCTGCAGGAGAGCAGGAAGGTACGCTTTTCGTCTGATGTTCACTTTTGAGCTGCACCAAGAAGACCTTGGCCTGAGCCTGCCACAACATTAGATGCTTTTCAAAATGCCAGCAATATCACACTCTCACCTAGGCTTTATTTCATACAGGAGAAGTGTACCAGAGGGGGCGTTTGCTGGCATCGGCTGGAGCACAATATGATTATAGCTCTTGTTGAATTCCTCGCAACACACTGTTGAAGATTGCTTTCACTTGCCTCAGGCCTGCTAGCTCTTGACATCGCCGCTCAATGCATGCAGTCTACCATGATGTGAAAGAACTCCAGTTCAAGCCCGCGCTGATAATTGCCCACTGTTCATCTGCAATGAGCACAGTGAGGATGTGCAATTCATGCAATCAAACATCAGTGCTTGTGCCGGGGCCTTGCCCTGACAGGATTCAGGTTTATGGTCACTTGGTTATTAGTAAGAGAATCCAATACGGAAGCAGATTTATAATATGACAGCAGATTTAGCCAGGCTTATCGCGAGGTTTCCATGTGGCACCTTCAGTGGTTTCTGGGCCTATATGCTCTGATGCATCACGGAAAGATGCGGAGCAAACCCACAACATGACGCCAATCTGCAGAGAAGCTGGTGCAGTCGCATTCAATCGCGACTGCGCGAACTCATCATATTGCAAGCAACGAATATACACGCTTTGACATATGCAGGATGATGTGTGCACGACAAGTGCGTCCATCATATATGCCTTAAAGCACAGGTAGCATTCCAGATAGGTATATCTCGATGATTTCTATATAGCTCGTACGAACGACCTTGTCGTATATCTGCATGTTGCACGCGGCAAGCGTATTCATTGGTAAAGGTTTGCGCGGTTGATTCATGGCAATCGGATTGCATAAATCCACGCGCTCGCGCGCGTGGGCACTGGTTTTTATTCGGGACGAACACAGGCACTTTCACATGAGGGGCCCGGATCGGAGCTCTAGCTATTATATTTAAGCCAACCACGAGTCACGCCATGATGATGACTTGATGTGATTAGCTTCAGGCGCCATGTGACGCGCTGGAGTTGGAAGAAAAGGGCGATTGTAGACCAGGTGTAAGGGCCCTGTCTCTCATGAGCATGCCGATGTACATCATATGGTTCCGACCGCCCCCTTGAAGCATGCATTTTCTCCAACAGCATGCAACGTCCAGCAGCCAGCTGGAGCATCTATAACATGATACTGCCAATTCGCTGAAGCGCCAACTCATGGCTCATGACAATCAAGGAAACGAATCATCTCGCGAGATGATTCGGATTTGGTCGTAGACATGATTTGAATGGTCAATTCGCTGCCTTCAGAATGGTAGACATGCCCAATGCGGGTTAACACGCCCGCCAGCGACGGTTTAAACACCGTTCCCAATACAGTTCAAGCCAACAACGTTATAAGCATCTTAGCTCAACTGTTCTTACTGAAGCGCGAGGTTCGTCCTAAACGGAACTGGTCCTGTAACTACCATTTTAAGGAGGTCGACTGACGCAGCCAAGAACAGCTTGCTCAACGCTGGTACGGCCCGGATTGAACCGTCAACGAGCGTCCTTCCCCCATCAAATTCCGAACATATGTCTCGGCTTGCGCTCGGAAGATGGAGAAAAGAATAAGGGCAGATTGGTCACCACTGCTTGCAGAATCGACGTCATTTACTTGAAGGAGCCTCCTGAGCAGTGATTTGGAAGGTTATGCTGTCGAACGAAGAGCCACCCCTCGACCCTTGCATACATTTGCAAAAAGAGTGAGCTTATCTCAGCCGCCGTACAGCTCTGCGGAACCGTTCATTGCAAGCCTCTGCTTCGACGGGTGGGTTAGAGGGTCGCGACAGCAGCCTTGACGTCGGCATGATCTTGGATAGCCCGCTCCTCCGACTCTCCTGTCTTGATGGTGGCGCCCGTGCTGGCCGCCGGGTCCGCTTGCGTGGGCCCCGCCGCTGCGCCGCTGCGCTGGTCGAGCCAAGCGAGGATGTCGTGCCAGACCAGCTCGGCGTTGTCGTCCGGCTCGCCCGTAAGCAGGCCGTGCCACATGCCGGGGTACAGCTTGAACGTCTTGTCGAAGCTCTTGGCCTGGTCGTGCAGCGCGGCCGACACCTCCGGGTCCGTCACCGCGTCCGCGCCGCCGTGCAGCAGCAAGAACGGGATCGTCACCTGCGCGCAATGAGTCCGTCAGTTCCGTCTTGCGTTTGGTCGTTCCTACCATCTTCAGCAGCGCATGTCAAGGTATGGTTGTGGCAGGCCGCTGAGACCGTGCTCTGGCGGCCGGAAAGAACGCCGTAAGGTGATCTCGAGGCTTGTCGAATGGTTACGGCACACGCCGCAAACCGACCGGAGCAGAAGCATTCTCGAAAAAGCGTGAGCTCTCTAGTGTCGTACAAGCCCGGCTTGTAAGTCAAACCACCGGGCAGCTACAGCAACACCTCGTCCTCTGCTCCCGCCAGTTATTCAAGCTAATCTGCTTTTCGGCGGTGCGGAGCGTCCCCCCGGCGGCTCACCTCGTCTAGGCGCTGCTCGATGGAGCTGCTGGCGCGCAGCAGCGCGAGGGCGGTGCCCAGCCGGGGTTTCTCCTGATACGCGAACGGGTTTTTACGCAGCTGCAATGGAGCTGCGAACGGTTCAGAAATGAGCCCTGACGGCCACTCACAACAGGTCGCCTGTCTTTCCATCGCAGATCATATCACGCACCGAGCATGCTTCAGCCACGCGCAAAGCTACTGTGGAGGGCGCGTGAGTCACCTCTTCCCGCTTGGCGGGCTCCTTGAAACCAGTCTCGATGATGTCCTTTGTTGGAACGATCTTCCACTTGGGCGCCACGAACGCTAGCTTGGACATGATGGCCGTCACGATCGGGGGCGGCTTCAGCTTCTCCGAGATCTGCAGTCATACACGCGGGACAGGGTAAAGCGACCCATTTTCGCGAGTTGTGCTTCAAAACCTGTCGAAGAAGCAGTCGACATCCTTCTGAGAGATCATTGTTTGGGTGACGGAGCGCAGTCGGATCCACTGCTGAGAACCTGACGTTTCCCACCCCCATGGATTGCGGCACCCGGCTTGGTCACTCTCGAATACTTCCTTCTAATTGTGAACCTCATCAGAGAGAAAGAAGATGAAATAACGCATAGGTACTCACTTTGCACATGGGTGCTAGAAGCACTGCACCTTTCCATGCGTCCGGCTCTCTCCGGTGTATGAGCAGGCAGATCGCGCCACCCATGGATTCTCCAAACAGGAAGCTGCCCTTGCCGGCGTACTCCGCTGCAAGGGACCAAACGCAAAGGTGTTGTGCCAGTCGAGCTTGTGTCCTGTCGTGCATCTTGTGAGTCCGTATCCAGTTTGTTGCCGAGATGAGTGTAGGGGTGGCCAGACTAATGCAGGCAAACTTGAAAGTGTCAGCACGTAGAACAGATCAGAACGACAACCAGTGCGGCTGAGGAAGAACGAGCATGACAAAGTCTCCGCAGCAGATTTGAGTATTGTCGAGCTCACCTTTGACCTTGTTGAAGAAGAAGAGTGCGTCGTCGACCAGGATGTCCAGGGACTTGAAGTAGACGGGTTCACCTGCACCACCGAGGGTAGTTCAAGGTAAGGTTACAGACTCAGCCAGCTCTGGGAAAAGCTGAAAATCCTCTTCCATATTTTCAACTTGCTTTGACTATTGCTCAGGATGGAGACTACAAAAGCCTCATGATATCTCAGAGGAGCCTCACGGCTGAATCTGCTGAGGGTCCGTCTGACAAATAATTTAGCGCTCAAATTAGAAAAACACGAAGAAGATAGCAAGTAAAGAAAGTTTCAAAGTCAGTCACATGTTTTCGAAGTTGAGAAGCAGGGGTCGGCGAAAGCCGGCCAAACCATTGAGGGGGGGGTTCTGAAATCTTGAAAAGCCGACTGAAAAGAAAAGTACCCGGCTGAAAGCTGGCCTATACTTCGAGGCGGCAGGGTTGAAGCCGGGGAGATATACCTAGGTGTCAAGGCTAGATAAGCCGACTGGATTCTGGAGTACCCGGCTTTGAGCCGACATTTTTGAACTTTTATGCCGACCCCTGTTGAGAAGAAGTATTACGACGGAGCTCTCGATTGTAACTTGGTAACTGTCGACTGCTTGTTGGCTCTCATAGACATGGATAACCTTACTACATTAGTAGTCACTTCACAAATATGGGCAAAATACAACCGTCACCAGACCAATCCAATTGTACCATGGAATCTGTATCTCAAAGGCACAATAAGTACAGGTCTGCCAGCAGAATCACGCCTCTGATCTTCTGATGACGGAACTTTTGGGGAAGCGATCAGAGTGGTTGAGCAGAACACAGCTGGAAGAGGATTAGCCACCTTCAGATTGTCCATGTCCCATGTGATCCAGGGCAACGGCTGCAAACCCATCCTTGGCGAGGCGTTCACCAACTCCTGCAGAGGCACTGGGGTTGCATTCTGAGCAATGGCAACAGCCTCTGAGGCTGGGTCCATGAGACCAGCTGACGAGTTAGCAACCTCCGTGAGGGGAAAATTGCGTGGGCAGTACAACGACCTTGGAGACTGCTTACCATGTAGCAGCACTGTTCGGATCTGGGGCCCCAGACCACGGGACATAATGCAGGGACATCGAGGTGCAAAATTGAGCGGATGCATATGTATGTATATGAAAGTCTGGCAAAGCTCTGAGGCCAGGGTACTGGACAGCAGTTTGGTACTGGGCTTCCGCTTGCACCAGAATTGAGCATGGTGCCTGCGCCCTCTGGACAAGCCTGGCAATCACTGGGAGAGAATGAGTGCCCCACCTCCAAAGTAGATGCTACTCTCCATCCCATACCCATGGACCTGTAACAACAGTGGAGAGGGACTAAGCCAGGACCCAATACAAACAGCACAATGGAGGATTCGACAGCAACTACATCCTTGAGAACCTTAAGAAGCTACCAGAGAAGAATCTTAAGAAGCTACGAAAGGCAAGAGACCAGAAGAGTCGGGGCAAGCAAGCAGGCCAGCATGTATATTATACTCACTATACACACAAGAGCCTTCGCCTCCCCCTCGGGCAACCAACGTTGTGTAAAGAGCTTCAAACCTGGCACAAGAAGGTAAGTTGGTAAGAGATGTCGACAAGGTTGGCCTGAAGCAGGGTCACCGTGCTAAGAGCATTTGTTTAGACCTCACCAAGGGCTTCCCTGCACTTTCTTTGAAAAGAAGCTGCCAAATACTCCTGTGTAGCCAATCTTGTGTAATATCAACCCAAGCTCTCATAAGAAGATACAACAGGAGAGGCGTCAAAAACGTGATGGGTGACATACCTCGGGCTGTTGTCTCGATAGACTCTGAATGGGAGATGCCGAGCCCAGCCTGGAAGAATACAGAATCATTCAATAATTGTTCCAGGACGACCGTCAGCTCTCCTGCCATCAGAAAGATGCAAAAGGAAATGGTGCAGAAGCTGTGATGCTGTTTGAATGCTAGATCGCATTCTTAACATCTGCACTTGCAGTGTAAGCCTTCCAGGAGGTTCAAGCCTCCTCACATAGTATTCATCAGACTTCTTCCAAGCCGGAGCTGCCATAATGCCCTCAAGCGGCGCTCTCTGGAGATTGAACCTTTCTGGAGCGCAGCAAGCGGCCCAACGAAGTGTAGGTACTAGGACCTAACCAGTTCGCCCTTCAAAGTTCAAATCTACATGTGCGCTTGCTAATGGCAACAGGGTGGTGAAAAATCAAATGAGGAATTGCTGAGAGCTTTCAAGTTCTGTTGAGCTGCAAATTGGTAGGTAGGTAGCTCCATTCTTGGAAACCCAGATTCCAATTGTTCCTTAGGTATTGTCCCAAACAGGGCGCAGTGACAGGACCTCCCCGGAAACTTCACGGTTCTTTAGCTCACTGCCAGCAAGAGCCGACAAAGTTTTAAGTTTTCTAGCGCGGCGAAGTGACGTTTCTGGGCCCGGTGGCGACGGTTTTCTAACTTGGGCCTCTTTGTCGCCAGAGAATGAGAATTTGAACCATGACATCTTTGTCTCGATATCTGGGTTATCCAAACCACAATCACACAGTGACACAATGTGCAATGTTCAAAGGTCTTCGAAGAGCTTGGAAAAGGGAAACAGGCGCTTGCAAAGGAAGGGCTGGTCCCACTTCATCTTCGTGGAATCACTTGAGTTCAGACGCCATTCTGCATAAGGAAATGTTTCCCCAATGGGTTCTAGCCGGGCTCATTGCAGGCGCTGTGTTGCAGCGGCTAGTGAAAGGGCGCAGGCGCAGAGCATATAGGAAAGGCGAGGGAAAGGGTGACCTTCCGGATGTCAGATATAGTGCCACGGGCTTCGGAGTAGAAAGAGCCAGTAGTGGGGAACTGCTGCAGTCCATCGAGGAAGAAGAGATGGCCGAGGACTCTCAGGCTGAAGCTGTTGACAGTGCGGAAGATGATGGAGAGCCGTGCCAGCAGCAGCTCAATGGTGTCTGCACAAGTCCAGAGTTGTCTGGTGCTAGCGCTGCGAGTGGCCTACCAGCACTATCTTCAGCAATGAACCAGAATGTGGAGCCTCTGGAAATAGTAGATGCAGAGGAATCGAGCTCTGTAGATCCGATAGCCATGCCTGACAGTGATAGTCCAGAAGAGCAAACGCCACATACCATAGGATCCGGTGTTGCTGACGTGTTTGAAGTCAGACAGGGGAATGCAGAGTCTGACGAGGCTAATGAGGTGGTAATAGACCCCGGTCCACTAAATGGTCCAGACTCAGGTGTTGATAACGAAGGTCAGGACGACCAAGAGGCGCGTGCTGATGTTGGCAATGTGTTACCGTCGGCACATCAGTCTGCCAGCCAAGAGAATGGGGAAGCAAGGTAAGGGGTCTGGTTCATAAGAGATGGTTTAGCTGACCCTGCAATGGACGACGTTTCGGTTGGTGACATGTGTTGAGGCAGCGATGCAGTTCATCAAGCTTGATCTAATGTTGCCCGACCGCTCTCCGTGTAGCTCTACCCAAGCTCACGGTGAGGCAGCAGATGACATGGAAAGGAGTCCTGAGCAGGTGAGAAACACTTTTGGTCCTTAGTCCCATGATTCTTGCAGCCCTATTTAGATGCTTTACGGGATGCCCGCTTGTGCGCTCCATGACTTCTCTGCTTGAGCCTTGCCAGTTTCTTATCCTGATCGTGCCCATCGTCTTGGAAGCTGGCACCTTTGAAAGCTTGGCGGGGGGGAAACAACCTTGAATCAATCAAGCATTACTGCCAGTCATGGTCTGTGTTGCCTCATTACAATCTTGACTATGCTGCAGCCAGCGGCAGCTCCCCAGTCACCTGCACCAGCGGGAGGGCAGGAAGAGGGGAGGGAAGCTTCTCCGCCCCCTTCTGGGCACAAGGTATTAAGGCCTCGGGTATCGCCTCCCCTGGTCAGAGTTGGGCTGACAGTACCCAGTCCCTTAGAACACCAAAGGCCGGGCTTGGCTGGACTCCTCAAAGATCGGGACTTTGATAGGCACAGCTCAGCGTATGGTGTGAGGCTCTGGATGGTTACGCCAGACATGGCCTCAAGATTGTGACATGATGCAAGTCATGATACTCACAGTGGATCTTGGGAGTGGGTCGAACACCTTCGTAGGAAAGCGAAAATGGTTAACCTAGAACTGTACATTGCAGCAATTGACCTTTTATGTCCTGACAAATGACCGACAACACTGCTGGAAAGCCAAGCCGATGAGTTAGAGAGATCGAAATCATCTGCCACTCCGCTGGACCTAGCCAGCCATCACACGATAATCTGCAGCCCTGCCTAGGGAATATGGAGCGGATCTCAGACCAGTTAGCAGTACACATGCTCCCGGGTTGCTTAAGGACCTTCATGTCAGATCAATGATCTACGCCCAGCTCCATATAAGGGAGCCATCATGCAATTGTGCACGTATGCACGGATCGGCCTGGAAAGCTTGAAGGTCGGATCCGACTTGGTTGCATATGTTCATGTTATGTTCATATTATCTGCGCGCGAGCTCATGCGCGGCCCTGACATACTACATAATCGACAGTTCCTTTTCTTTCAATATTATTATAAGCATGTGCCCTGAAGCCTTGCAAAAGCATTGAACTCTCCATGGGCCCGCTCGCGTTTGTAATGAACCCTTTCATTAAGCAGTAAACACAACTTGCATAAATATCAACGGACTATCAAAATTGTACATCGATACATCAAGTAGCCATAGAATGCATTCAGTTGCATCGCAATGACAGCCGAAATGAGGCGCCTCCTGAACATTCACACGATCAAGTCAGTTGGATTCGCTCTGGTCATTCCGAATTGGTGGACGACGTCATTTCCCGACATCTGTTGCGTGAGGATGGCGGACTGAATACTGTCTGCATACCCTGAACATGTCTATTCCAGAATCAACTGTGCACAATCTCACATGGCCTGCAAGCGAGTTCTTAGCTCGGTTGTGGCCCTGTGTTTGGGACAATCATATGGACGCTTGACAGTTGCCGTCCAGCTCGCAGGAAGTTCTCTACGAGGCATCTAAGTGGCCGTCAATTCTGCTTGTGATCACATGACCCACTCGCTGGCGAAAAAGAGCATGTCGGTCTGAAAAGAGTGCCTGACTTGAGCTAGCTTGCTTCAAGCTCGCATCCAAGACAGCTGCCTGTCGAGGTCCACTTCTCATCATGCGTTATTGGACCGGTGTGGACGAAAACTCTGCCGCCGTTTGCGCTTGCCACCTACATCATTCAGCTGGAGTCAGTCCCCTATGTTTCGCCACACATGAAACTACGCACCAGACACACCCGAGCACCGCCATCCGCTCAACATGACTTGTAAAGGTGTTCCAATCCAACTAGAATGTCCTCCCCCTTGGAAGTTTTGCCATGTGGGGTTTAGTATGGGGTTAAAAGTTCTTTGAGTTTCCGAAGCAGGAATCTGCTGGGGTTGGTAGGAGGTTAGTCGCTCAAGTTTTTGATCTCGGTCAACGCGGTCAACCCGGTAAGAGTTTCGGCCAATCGGATCACGAATAAAAGTGCCTTACCGTTTTAGGAACATGTCATGTCAATAAGGGAGGCAAAGATAGTGCACGCGGGCCCTCCCCGACGGATGCAAATGCACAGAGGGTCACATCAAGAAAACTGAGATTGTAAGCGGACCGTTTTGTTCACCTTCTGAGGAGGAAGGATGCAATGGCCGGCAGCCCGGCCAGGTCTTCTTTGGCGAGCGGCGGAGCAGGCGCCACATGGAGGCCCTCGAAGGCCCGCGTCCGCAAGTCACGCACCGCGGGGTCGTCCGACCTACAGCGACCACCCAACACGTCGCTCTCAGACCCCAAGAAGGTGTGCAAGGCTTCCGCGCCAAGTCCTATCTACGTCTCCGTGTCAGCACAAGAGAGCTGGTTCCAGCCGAATAATGGTGCGGCGCTGACCTGGCCACCTTGTGCAGCACGCTGTGCAGCAAGGCCCGGCTGCCCCCGGGGGCCGCCCGCTCGAAGTCGACCACCGCTTCGCTCACCGCAGCGGCCGCCCGTCGAGCCGCCGCATCCCCCTTCACCGCCTCCCCGGCCTGCCCAGAAACAAGGAAAGGGGAGATGAGCACAACTCTCCCCTCGTTCGTACCTTTCAGTGACGAACAGAGCAATCCAACTTAGAGCAGCGCTTATAAGAAAGATGTCAACGTGCTTCTGCCAATGACCTCAAAAAGATGAGTCTGCCGTTCTGTATGCTGCTTCCTGTTCCCAACAAACGTTGTCTCGCGACCTTCCTCACCTCCCTGATTGCAGGAACCAGCACCAGGTTGAGCAGACTGCTGGATGAACCCGGGGCCGATCCCCGGCCCCGATTGGCGGGCTTGGCAGGCGAGGGACTGCGCGCAGCGCTGCAGCAGGAGGGGCACCGTGAGAGCCCAGCAGCTGTGGCAGGCAGAGACGGTGCCAAGCTGCGGGACACATTCCAGTCCGAGAAGGGAAAGTGCAATGAAAGGACAAAAGAGGGGCGACTGCAGGAGCACTGTCGCGCAGTGCGCGCACCTGGCCCCGTTCTCGTAGGGGCGGGGAGACGCTGCCGGGGAGGGCGACCGACGGTCGCGCTCGTCGGAGTCGCCCTTCCAGCTCAGGCCTGGCTTGCGCCGCCCCAGGGCAGCGCTGGCCTGTATGCGCCGCAACAGCAGCCGTTAGAGGCAGCGGCAAACCATGGGAGTTGGCTTATCGCCCAAAAAGAGCGAATTGTACGTCAATTTCAGAAACAGGCTTTCACTCACAATTGGCTGGTGCGGGCCAGCACCAGCAAGAACAACAGTACGCAGTTGCAAAGCTCTGCTCGGCACGTCACCTCGGCGAGGTTGGTGGCGCTGTCCTCGCGTTGCAGCGGAGGGGGCTGCCGGCCGGGGGCGTCCGAGGAGGCGCGGCGCAGGTCCCCCAGGGGGGGCGTAGGGGGCCGCTCGGAGATGGAGCGCGAGAAAGGGGCCGGCGACCGTGACCGAGCAGGGCCCAGCGCCTGCATGGACAAGCCGGCGACAGATCAGCATGCTGCTGCGCAGGGAGCCGTGCACGGGTGCGACGAAGGAGGGCCGCTCACTGCCAGGACAGGGGTCACACACACGGGAGCGGCGATGTTGTCCCACTTGATATCCGGCCGACTGCGTCAACGGCCACAGCTCATCGTTGGAATCTCAACAATTGCCTAAAGCCCCCAGCCCCCGCCGAGTTGCCCGGACTTGCCTCCTGACTAATCCTCCTGGATCGATCCATACTACACAGCAGGTAAGGAGTCGTCCGCGCACCTCGGGAGCTTCCCGCCCCGTTGTTTCCCGTCCGCCCGTCCGCACCACCACCGTGCCCGAGATGCTGTCCGCAGCAGCCCCGTCATCGTCGCTCTCACGCAGCCGGGCCCAGGTGCCGGAGAAGACGGAGCCCCCTAAGAACGACAGAAGGGAATTGGGACAAATCACCGAGTAGGACGCAAAGGCCGTCCCCCACTGGAACTAACGAAAAGCAGGGAAGATCAAAAGAGCAACTGCTGCTTAATTCCAGGGCCAGCTGTCCTGCTCTTGCTTTAAAAATATTTATATGAACCTTTCTGACGAACTTTCTGGTGAATGAGTCATCCTTTATAGACACCGCGAGCCGGGACACAAAGACCACATTCATTTCCAGATAGCCATCAAATGCTAATCCTCCGTTCCTCCTCACCCGTGGGCCCCCCTGCCTCTGTCGTGCTCCCCCCCACCGTATCCGAGAACGACGGCGCTCGCTCCAAGTGCTCCTCTCCACTCCCCGCCTCCCGATACGGACCCTCGCCGGGCCCGGCGCTAGGAGTGCCCGCCTCTTCCTGCCAGCCCCCCGGGGCAACGGGCGGCTGCCTGGCCCGCACTGTGCCCGTCCCGAAGCCGAGAGTGGGCGTGCTCGGTTGAGATGTCCCGGGGGATGCCGCGGCCGCCCGGGGGGGCGGGACCAGGCTGCCGAAGTCCCAGCTCGCGTCCTTGGTAGCAGGCCGCCTGGGCGGAAGGGCGTGTGCTAAGTCAGACCGGAGAGCAGAACCAAGTCTGCCAAACATATAAGAATGGTCCAGGATCGTTTGAAAGTCGCGCTTTGAAGCCTTGAGGCTTCAAAAGAAATTTGCTTCAGATTCTCCAAGCTTTCGCGGTGGCCGCCCATTCTAGAGTCATTCTGCCTCCTATCCTCTTGAGGGCAATGTCCCCGTTGGCTTTCGTGCGGCCGTGACACGTGGCGCTCACCTGGGAAGTGTGGCCTGCGCGATGCGCGTTTGGACGGGGCTGCCAGCTGCTAGCCCCTGCGCCTCGCGCTGACTCACGTGCTCACTGCATGCACACCAGCAGGGTCGTCCTTAGCAGCACTTCGTTTGCATGCCCATAGAAGCTCAATGCAGTTGCGAATCCACGTAACTCTACGAAACGTAATAGCCTGCGCCGGACAGTGTTTTGGAACAAGTCGGCAAGCGCAGTCTCCCAATCTGTACCGTACCTGATCTTCTCCAGCAGCTTGGCAGGTCTCTTGGCGCTCCGGATGAAGCGGTGCTTCAACAACTCTTTGGCGGTAGGCCGCTGCATGGCACCGAACAAAGTCTGTCACAGTGAATCCGCCATGTCTTCCGCCTCAAGACAGTCACAGTCGGCGTAACCTGCTGCGTCCTTTCTTACAAGCTGGGGTGTCAGACAGCAGTCCCAGCTGCCCGCTGACGCAGTGCTCACCTCGGCAGGGTCCTTCTTGAGGCAGAGGGCGACGAATTCCTTGAATGGACGTGAAAAATGGTCGTCCAGCTGCGTCAACAACGGCGCTAAGTCAAGCTACACACGCCATAGGAACCGCAGTACAGCCTGATGTGCAAGCTCGCTACTGACAGCAGCAGCGCATAACATAGTAGCGAACAATCATCACGAAAGGTAGGAAGTCAAGTGAGCAGGCACGGGGCGGGCCTCCACTTCGACGGCGCGCGTGCTCACTTGCGGGCTGGGGGACTTGGGGATGAGGAAGAGGACGCGCATGGGATGCAGGTCGGCGAGGGGGGGCTCGCCCTTGGCCATCTCGATGGCAGTGATGCCGAGCGACCAGATGTCCGCCTAGAGTTAGTCAGAGCGGAGGCAGGGGCATAATGAGAAATATGCCGGAGTGGTAGAGAAACGGCTGTAGGAGAGCACGACAGGACGTTGAAAACTTAGCGACATTACTGACTCGACCCTCATCAGATTTCATGCGAACTAAACGGGCCTTGCCAAATATACTTTGTGGCAAAATAGGGGGGCTTGCAACCGTCAAGCCTCCAAAAAGGCGCATCTTGAGGTGCGGAGGATTCGAAGGGGCCAGGGATTGCTCATTTGTTCAAATGTCCACCTTACTTTCTCGTTGTAGCCCTCCGAGTGCTGGATCACCTCGGGAGCCATCCTGCACATTGCGTAAAGCAATCCTCAGGGCAGGCAACCGAGCCATAGGCAATGGGAAGTATGCACGTGAAGGGTAAAGCTTGTCAGGAGCCAGCTTTCCCTTAAGGGAAGGCAGTGCGGTCGACGGCAGCAAGGCTGACATCGATGACAGGCTGGCCCGTTGTAGGGGCACAGGAAGGAGGGCTCACCAGAATGGAGTCCCAACGAAAGTCTGCAAAAGGCAAAAAGGACAAACGAAGCCTCCAATCAGTCTTGTGACATGAAGAATGATGGATGAAGGAGTCCGGGATGAAGGAGAGTGCAAAGAGTGGAAACTGAGAGAGGCTCGACTTTAGGCCTCTTCAAGGGCAGACATGTGGCCTCCTATCTCTTTTTGCAACTTTCTTCCACGTTAGAAAAAAGTACGCAGGTGATCAAAACGACACCAAAAGCACAAACTTACACGCCATCCAGTTTCAAGTGGCCGCAGGCAATCTGAAATCGTCATCGTCATCAAAACTGACCAGAACTTGCACACTTTCTACATCAAGGAGCAAAGGGTGACGCCTACGAAAGCGGCGTACAGAAGACAGCTTACCTTCCGTTTTGACACTGTTCTTGTCAGCTGAGCGGACACCCCAAAGTCTGCCACTTTGACCTCGCCTTCACTGGTCAGCAGAATGTTGGCCGCCTTGATGTCCCTGCAGAAAAGCAGGCCGCGGAGCAGGTTACGGGGCAGATTGTCATCATGCAGGCCCAGTGTATCAATTGCTGCCTGCACAACAGCTCGTTGATTTGCCCGAGTTCGAGTTCATCCCAGCTGCTTTGTGGCGCTTGCCTGTGTATCTTCCCCTCGCCATGGAGGTAGTCCAAAGCTTTGAGAAGATCTCGAAGCACGCACGCAATGGCGGCTTCGTCCAGGGGCGGGCCCGTCTCCAGCTGCACAGGAAGATACAGCTGTCAGGATTGCTGACGGGGCAGCCGCAAAGTTGCTCTCAACCTGGTGCTCATGTAAGTAACGTGCGAGGAAGAGAAGCAAGCTCAGAACAGCTAGAGGCTAGTAAGGTGGCATAGCGCGTACCATGTCTGCAACGGAGCATGCCATGAGCTCCATGACGATCCACAGCTTGGTCCCCTGCAGGTAGGCCCCATAGTACTCGGTGACATAGGGGGAGCGGCACTGCGACAGCACGCTGATCTCCTGCACACCACCAGCACACGCAGCAAGCAGTCAGCTGGTAGCAGGGAATGAGGAAGACAAGGTGCAAACAAGGAGTGCACCTCATGCACATGAAGGAAGGCCCTCTAGCTTGCCGATGCGACTGGTCTGATGATGGGCAGACATGATGACTAACCTTCTGGATGTCGTCAACCTCATCTTCCCTGCACGAATGCGAGCAGGACAGGTGAATGGAGATGTGCTGCTGATTGCCATATCTGAGCTGCGAGAAGATATGGCAAGCATCTTGACATCTGACTGCTGACACAATGCAGCGGCAATTGTTGGGGCTTGAAGTCTAATAACATCCTGGCAAATTGTGGGTCTACTTCAAGGGCTGGAGCTGCTTACGCTTCTTCAAGGTCAATGATCTTGATTGCTACATCCTTCCCCGTCGCCTTATCCACCCTGCAAGGCAAGTGCACAAGGGGTGACTAGCAGCCCTCCCAGATGCAAGACAAATCGCCAACAACAATGATTCAAGGACGCCGGGCATTGCGTGCAGCATTCGGGCCTCAGCTTGCTTTTGACTCAAAATCTTCGAAGCCTTACCCCCGATAGACGTCACCAAACGACCCTTTCCCAATGATCTTTGTCGCTTCGAAATTGTCAGTCGCCATCATCTTCGCCCCAGCTCAGGAGGCTCGAAGCATTCGTCTGCACGAACAGCCTCGGCAACCCAAGAAAAGACAAAGAGCTTCTAGCCCTCCCAAGCAAACTTCTCACTTTGTTCAAACGTTCCAAATGAAAAGCTGGCTGCTGCGCCCAGGCTCTCACGGTGACATGCCCCACATTATCATATGCTGTGAACTTTGAACATACGGAACTACAACTACCGTACTGCTTTCGGCGAAAAATAAATAATTATTTGGCCTGCTGAAAATTTTAAATAATTATCCAAGGGCGATAATGGTCGATAACGGTTCTTTTTAGCAGGTAACGTTGGGTCTGCCGAAAGTTTAAAACGTTTCATAATTAATTATTTTGCGTCGAAGGTGCCGATATTAAAAAGCAGTACGGTAATACAAGTACAACTTCAAACACTCAGGACTGCCACAGTGCCACTGACAAAACAGACGACCGACGTCAGTTCTCGAGCTGCTGGCCCGACAAGTGGTCGCCCGAAAATGCTTCGAAGCCTTCGAGAGCTCACAAGAACGGTAAGCTCTTGACGGTTCAATTAAATGCCACATGTATAGTTTTGGCACAGAAAATCACCGGTTTTGGAGACGTTAGTCCGGTTATCCGAAACGACAGCCGTTTCGCGGAGCGACCAATCTTGCATTAAAAGTGATCTCCATAGACCTAACAGAGGCATGACACTGACAGTTCGCACCAGACTTCTACAAGAAACATTTCTTTTGTTTTCTTAATTCACAGAATCCGGTTTATGTAAGACCTCCGTTCGACCTTACCGGTACCATAACCCTCTACCTCTGATTAAACTGCAGGATCTGTGGAGCTCAGAATATCGAAACCAGAGATTATCGCACCACGTCCGTCAAAAGTTGAATGGTGCGAATGGCAATGAGTCGTCAAACGTCCATGACGTCCTCCTCAGCCGTTCAGGTTGAACGTAGACTGGAGACTGAGTCCAGTCTGGCTGGCACAGAGAAGCTTCCAACCCCGTCACTCTCTGATCACCTGTGTGCAAGTCGGACTGGGTGGCTCAAGTTGCTTGCTAAGGCGTTCCTGCCGCCTGCGCTGTTGGGCAGGTCAGCTACCGTCGGCCAAGACCTGCTGGGACCTTGTGCTTGCCTCTGCTTGTGTCCGTAGCCGGGGACATCCTTGACTGGTGTATTGCAAGATTTTGCTGCTCAGGCGGAGCGAGGACATGGCAAGGGCCAAACTGCTGCCATGCACAGGGTCTGGCACCTTGCTGGGGAGAAGGTTGAAAGTGTTTGCAATGGCCATTGCTGTCTTCTTCGACTACAAGGTATGTTGTTGGCGCCTCCCTTGCTGGTCTTAAGGCCGTTCTAAGCATTCGCTGCCCTAGCTGCCCCCCCCACCTGTAGCTTTTCTTTGACCCTGCAGTGATCTGCGATGGTGGCCGTCCCATCCTGTGTCCATGCATGGGCTGCCCTGCCCCCTGACTGGCCTGCCTCTGCTGCGTGCAGCGGCTGCAGCGGCGCAGCAAGTGGATCAAGGACAGCGCCAAGGTGGACGCGCTCTACGAGGCAGCCCACGAGCGCAACGCAGCGCGCATCTTCTCCACCATCTGCGCCCTTGAGGGCCTCTGGGTGAGTGCCACCACTTGATACTGGACGCGCCGTTCCTCACTGCCTGCCTGCCCCGTCACCTGGACAGAGTGCTCCATGATCAGATCTGAGGATACAATTGACTCATCTTTGGGCGGCACCCCCCCTTGCGCAGGTGAAGGCTGGGCAGTATCTGTCCTCGCGCGCGGACGTGCTTCCGGAGGCGTACATCAGCAGACTAAAGCTCCTGCAGGATGCGCTGCCCCCGCGCCCCTTGGAGGAGATTGTAGAGACTGTGGAGGAGGAGCTGGGGGGGAAGGTCCAGGACCTCTTCACATCATTCGATGAGACGCCACTGGCCACAGCCTCCATAGCCCAGGTGATTGCCAGACGGCTTGTTGCGGAATTTCTTTAGGTCGTTAATAAAGTGAACTTCGACCAGAAACAGAGCTCTGGTTGATTTATTATTCCCCACAGTAAGTCTGTCATTTGATTACTGAAAGAGGCTGATAGCACCACCTTTTTCCCTTGTGTTGTACATGGGCAGCTGTCATGGGCCCGCCTGGAACTTCAACTTACGATGACCAGCTACTCCCAGATTCCTGGAATTTGTCAGTCATGAGCCATCGGTTCATTGCCCAAAACTTTGAAGGTCCAGAGTTTTACAGCGTCTAAGATGGGCGCTCTTCTCTTTGAAGTTTTCAAGACCGCTGGCCTGCGGTCTGACAGCCCGTCTTGTGTCAGGTGCACCGCGCGGTGACGCTGGAGGGGCAGCAGGTGGTGGTCAAGGTGCAGCACCGGGGCATCAAGGAGGTCATCCTCCAGGTGTGGCCCCGCCCCTCACCTGCTGTCACTGCCCTGCTTATTCTGGAATGCCAGCCCTTCGATTGGTACGACTTGGGTGCTTGGGGTGGGTTGCATGTGTTGCTGTGCTTGGCCGTGTGGACCCGTCTCATGTGCGCTGCAGGTTGTTGAGGGGTTGCCAGTTCTGAGGAAAGCGCGTATCACTTCACTCTGGGTGTGCTCCTGCAGGATCTGTCCAACCTGCGCACCATCGTTGAGTGGATAGCCTGGTCGGACCCGCAGTACAACTTCGGGCCCATGATTGATGAATGGTGAGTTGCTGCTGCGTGCATCTTGTCGGCAATCCGTCAGCCTCTTTCCGTCACATCCTTGTTTCTCAGAGCTTCAACGAAACCTTGAGCATTGTTGTGTCGTTCTGTTTCCGGCAAGGTCTGCTATTGGCGCCATTTTCCAGCCATGTTGACGCATGACACCGTTGCTTTTTGGCATTCGAACTTCGGAATGTAGTTCGATGTTTCGGTTTCCCTCTGCAGGTGTGCGGAGGTGCCCAAGGAGCTCAACTTTGAGGTGGAAGCGGGTAAGCCGCCCCCGTTTCAACTGGGCCCGTCGAGAAAACGGGACCATGCTTACGTGGTATTAGCAGGTCCTTGAAGGCTGTGCTTGCAGAGGTCGTCTCTCGGTAGTCAGGATGAACCTCCCGGCCAGAGGGGCCAGAGACGTGGCAGCTTGTCTCGCAGTGGTTCGAAGAAGACGCAAACCAGCCTCAGCGATGCCACAAATGATTGTGCCGCCTACTATCTTCGTGCGCCGCAGCCAATACGGACCGCGTGCGCACCAGCCTGAGCGCGGATGCCAGCGCTGCGACGCGGGTAGAGGTGCTGCTGCCGGCGGTGGTGCGGGCCACGCAGCGCGTGCTGCTGCTCGAGTTCTTTGACGGGCTGCGGCTCAACAACCGCGCCGCGCTGGACGCGCACGGGGTGGACCGGCAGCGCCTCGTGGAGGTCATCTGCCGTGCCTATGCGCGGCAGATCTATGTCGACGGCTTCTTCAACGCAGACCCGCACCCTGGCAACTTCCTAGGTAAGCCTGTTCAGCGAAAACCGTCGCTTTGTCCACCGATGTGTCCTGCAGTCGGCTTGCCTGCAGTCGCCCCTGGCTCCTCGAGTCTCTCCTCTCTGGCCTGCCTTCTTGCCTTGAGATCGTGCCTCCGATCCTGTGTGGTGCAGTTTCGAAGGTCCCTCCCCACGCTCCAATCCTGCTCGACTTCGGGCTGACCAAGACTTTGCGCCCGGCCATGAAGGTCGCCCTCGCCAAACAGCTCTTAGCCGCGGCCGAGGTCAGCCCCGCTGCAGTTCGCCCTGTCTCCTGTAGGACCCACCATGCTTTCTCGACTGTTTACAGCATGTGTGAAATCTAGATTGTCAAGTGGAGGCCGGTCCTTTCAGGCTAGTAAACCCTCCTGGTCTGGGTTGATCAGGCGCACTCTTTCTCTTGCCGAATCTGACTGGGCTTTGCGTGCATTGCAGATGGACATGTCGGCGCTGCTGAGCTCGTTCGAGGAGATGGGCCTGCGCCTCAACCGCGACATGCCCGAGGAGAGCCTGGCGCTCACCAACTTCTTCTTCCGGAGGGCCGCCCCCGCTCAGGAGGCCAAGGTCAGCGCACGCCCCTTCCATTGACATGCTGCAGGCCACGTACAACTGCTTCTGTGAAGGAGTCCTCGCAAAGCTCAACTCTGGAAACGTAGGGTATGTGCCTCGGTTCAGATGTGTAAGCCGGGCATGAACGAGCGGATGCTAAGCCCATAGTTCGGTTGCGTGGCCGCTCGCAGGCCGAATTCGAGAAGTGGCGGCAGGAGCGCGAGGAGGAGCAGAAGCGCGCGGCCGACGAGGACAAGGGCCTGCGCAGGAACCCGGTTAGCCTGCCCCGCCCCGTCCTTGCCAGGGCGGCCAGCACGGCCGCTGACGTCTGCAACATGTCAAGCCAGCTGCAGCACACGGTCATTCATATGTTAACTTGTCGCTTTCCAACTGTCCCATGCCTCGCGTCTTGTGTGGCCTCCTCGCACAACCTTTGAGTCTCCCGAATTCAGGGATGACGAGTCCGACACGAAAGCCTGGTCGAGCACGGCTCTTTGCACGCGTGGCAAGGATGCGTCCCGCTGGCTGACGGTGTCCCGGCCCTTCTGTCGCAGGTGGACGCGTTCCCGGCGGATGCCGTCTTTTTCATCCGCGTTCTCAATCTGCTACGAGGTACAGCGTCAAGCCTCGCCCTTCTTCATGTGCAGTGCGAAGCCACCACCCACCGCGGTCAACCTGTCATGTCTTGTATAGACCGTCGTTCCGGTCGCTTTCGTTCGCGCTGCTTATTCTGGAAGCGTGTTGAGTGAAAGCAGCGAGAGTGTATTAGCAGGCAACGGATAAAACTACCTTTCCTACAGCGTTTCTTCCACGGACACAGGCATCACCCTCCAAATTTCGGAGGTCCTCTGCTCTCTCCGTCCTTTTGCTGGGCGCATGCCGACTTTGCTGACGGCGGGCTGGGCTGTCGGGTGCAGGCTTGTCGAGCAGCCTGGACACGCGCATCGAGTACCTCGAGGTGATGCGCCCCTTTGCGGAGGCCACGCTGTCCAGGTAGCCCACCGCAAAACCCACATATTTGCATCACACTCAGTTGAACATCTTCAGCGCCAGCCCTGACCACGTTTTGAAATCCAGTCTAAATCAGCAGCCCAGTGCGCTTCGTCGTGCGTACCCCTCTTACTCTCTGCACGGTGCACAGTGCTCCTTTGTCGATCTCTGAGCTGCTCCTCTCCCTCTGTGCCGCAGCGAGCTGCAGTCTGCGGCCGGCCCTTCGGCCCCCTCGTTCGTGCTGGCCACCCCTGTTCGCAGCGTTGTGGACGAGCGCGTACGCGCGCTGCTCACCCAGCTGGCGCAGGGCGGCAATCTGCAGGGCATCCAGGTTAGTCGCTGCTGCGCTGCGAGCGTCCGGCCCACTGATTATCGGCCGGACTGCCTTTGCGCCACACTGCCTTGCTGCCTGGCTCCGTTGTATGGCTTGGCTTGGTTGCTTGTGCTGTAATTGACTGAGAGTATACCGATCTCTGTTCTGCCCAAGGTGACGGTTTTGGTGCTTCGTTCAGGGAAGGGCTGCAGGTAGGTGTTGAAAGAAGTTTGCGTTTTGGGGGTAGCGGGAACGGTTGCGAATGTTTAAATGGGGCGTGGGAAGCTGGATGGAGATGGTGTGGCACGCCGCCACGGTTTCTTCTTCCTTCACCGCCTGTGCTGCTTTCCCCCCAGTCCTCTGCCTGACCGGGTGCCGCTGTGCAGGTGTGCGTGTACCACCGGGGCGCGGTGGTGGTGGACTGCGCGGGGGGCCGCCTGGGCCGGTACGATCCTCGGCCCGTGCAGCTGGACTCGCTCTTCCCCTGCTTCTCCGTCACCAAGGGCGTCACCGCCGGCCTCCTGCACTGGCTGCACGACAAGGGGTGAGCGCCACACGATCGTTGAACCGGGCGGCTGTTAAAAGTAGACAAAGTGTGTTTGCGTTTCCCTAGTGCCCCTTGCATGGCGAGGCTTGGTTGCGAGGAGGCACCGCGAGCGGTCTCCGCCCTCGCTCACAATGCTTTGGTCTACATCACGGGGAACAGAACGTGGAGAGGCAGTGCGCGTATCCCGTGGCTGCCTCCACTGACTCGGCCGCCTGTCTGACGCCCCGCTCGTGCTGGTGCAGCAAGCTGCCGTTCGACGCGCTGGTGGGCAGCGTGTGGCCCGGCTTCGCCAAGAACGGCAAGGAGACTACCACCGTGAGTGCTATTATCCGCTCAGGCAGCGACGGCACTGTCAAAACTCCGCCTTAAAGGCTTCTACGTTCCTAGCAGAGAATAGACCTTTTAAAAAACTCAACACTCTCTATCGAAGCCCTCCCCATGCCAATGCCCGAGCCTGCCGTTTCTCTGTTCTGCTGGTTGCCCCTGCCCGCTGACCCGTGGCTGCTCCAGGTGGCCCATCTGGCGACCCACCGTGCGGGCCTGCCGCACGCGGGGACCAAGGACGTGGTGGCCAACCCCACCGTGGTGCGCGACTGGCAGAGCATGCTGCGCCTCATGGAGGAAGCGTGGCCCGAGACGCCGCCCGGCACGAACCAGATGTACCATTGTGAGGCATCCTCGCAGGATCGAGGCGTTGCTGTCGTTCGGACTACTTTTCCATTGCAGCAAATTGCCACCAAGAGGCCCTTCAACTTGCTTCTTGCTTATACCCTGGGCCCCCAGTGTACTGCTTTTGACAAGCTGGGCCCGCACACAGGATCTTAGAACCTTTGGTGGCTTGTTTGGATCTCCTTGCAAGGACGTGTCCTGCGGTGCTCGTTGTAGCGCTATACGTCCTGCATCTCCATGCTCGTCTCCTCCTTCCAGTTGGCCGCTTTCGTCTGCTGAAGAGGATGTGGAGTAATCCAAGTATGCTGTGCTGAGGTCCGGTCCCAAATTGGCCGCAGATTTGAGCTTTGGCTGGCTGGCGGGCGGCCTGATCGAGGCCGCTGCGGGCCACTCGTACGGGCGGCTGCTGCAGGCCGTGTTCGCCACCCCGCTCGGCCTGGACGGCGAATTCTACGTGGGCATACCTCCAGGTCAGCAGCGCACTGACAGGGTCTTCTTCTGTAAATGCCGCAACCAATAGCCGTCGCACATTTGCGGGGTGGGCAGCCCTGTTCGGGGCGTCATTCCAGCACCCACCCCCAGGGCCCTGGATCGAATACAAAAGCGGGCACTGATCCGGCGATCATTTTATCGAAGACCAAAGGTCGTGTACGTTCCGGATAGCTTTGCTTGCTTCAGCTTTGCAAAACAAGCAAGACGAGTTTTCGCTTGTCTGAGGATACGAGCGTGTTGTGTTTGCTTCGGCGCAACAAGACTTGCAAGAGCTCCCAAGCTTTATATGGTGAACTTCGGTACCAGTGAACTCCGCTTGTCTTCGCCCTCCCGCAGGTGTTGAGACCCGCCTGGCCAGCTTAAGTATGGACCGCCCGACCCCCGGAACGGCGTTGGCCACCGCGCTGGCCACCCGTCAGAGTGTAACACCACAACCCGGGGCAGCCGCTTCAAGCAGCCCGGCAGGGGACGCCCCCGTGCCCGTGGTCGAGCCGCCGGGTCCGACCTCCGAGGTGGGTGACGCAGGCCCAGGCAGCTCTGCTGACGTGGCAGCGGGGGTGGGGCCGGGGGGCAGCAGCTCAATCGGAAACGTAGGAAACCTGGCGGCGCTTCCGCTGGTGTTTAACAACCTGTTCGTGCGCCGAGCGTGCATCCCGTCCGCCAACGGGCACTTCTCTGCGCGGGCGCTAGCGCGCTTCTATGCATCCATGGCGCGAGCGGGGGCCATTCCGCCAGCACACCCCGGCTGGGATCGCTCCACTGAAACGCCCCAAAAAGCGGCCGAGAAAGGAGGGGACAAAAGTCGGCCGGGGCTGTTCCGGAGAGGTGTGAAGAAGGGCAGTGTTGCGGAGGAGACGCCCGCCCCCATTGACGTGGCGCTGAGCAGCGACGGGCGGTTGTTCGATCGGCCGGCCGAGCAGGTATTTGCGGGCATCACCGGGGTGGGGCCGTACGCCCCGCTGGTGCCGCCTGAGTCGCACTGGGGCCTGGCCTTCGGCCGCTTCTTCCTCCCGGGCGTCAGCGCGGCCGACCAGAGTGGCGGGCGCGTGATCGCATTCGGGCACAGCGGCATGGGCGGCTCCACCGCCTTCTGCGACCCGGAGCACGACTTCGCGATCGCGGTGACCATCAATAAGATGACGGTCGCGCACAACGAGACCAAGGCCGTGGTCCGCCTCGTGTGCGAGCAGCTGGGCGTGCCCGTCCCGGCCAGCTTCCTGCTGCAGCCACCGCCGGAAGCACAGGCCACGTAGAAGGGGGGGGAGCGGAGCGCCGCTTTGTCCTGCATGTGCCGGCGGCAGAGGGTCCTGCTCAGGACAGGTTTCAAGGACCGCTTAAGACCGTTCGTAGAAAGGTGCGGTTACTGTTGAAGCAGACAGAGTTGTTCACCAACTTGTATCATACATATATGCTTGCATTGGGCAAATTATTTTCAGCAGGATTGACTACTTCCGGAAAGATTTCTTCGGTTGAAACCGCTATTTTTATCAACGAAACTGCAACCTAAGATTTGGCACGGACACTGCTTATGCACATAGTCGATCACGAAAACTACTCGTTTGTCTCGGTTTCTACTTTCGACGATTTCGATCGACCTTCTGGCACGCGCTGCTCATCAGATGAGCATGTCGACTCCGGGATTTGCTAAGCCATGGTGAGAAATGTTAAATTGGACATAAATTGTATTGCTTCCTTGCAAGTGTGAGATTGAGAAATGTTGTGGCCTCTAAATTATTTACCTCTACTTACACTACTTGTATGCTCTTCGACCTCGCGGGCCATGCCATACCTGTGGTCATTCGATATTTCACCAGTCCACATAATATTCGAACCCGCACGTCAGTCAGCCTATAAGCGCGGCTTGGAGTGGGATCAAATGGATTCCTGCCTGCATGCAATGCAATGTTAAGCAGGTCGACCTGTTCGACTTACGAAGTGTTACAAAGAGTGCTATGGATAACCATGAATTCGGACGTGTATGTTGACGAGGAGACGCAGATTTAATTCATTCGCACCACCTACATATATGTCACCTGTATATTGAGATTGAGGCGCATAAAGTAGCAACCTCCGACCACATGCATAAATTCAAATCGGCCAACAACCATGTGACAGCTAGACTACGTCCGGGCCGGATCGGTGAGCGTCGCAGTTGCAATCTGGCCGCCGGAAGCCAGGTTAGTGCGAAGCACTTAACATCTGGTCAGGTTCTTGATCGAGAGTGCCGAAGTCGCTGCGCCCTGAATCACCAGGCTTCTAGTTCACAAAGAGTCAGGACGGTACTGGGGGAATGCAGAACCAGAGCCTCCGAGGTTTGGTTCAGCATGAAGGTGTAAAGGACCGAGCGTGTAAACCAGGGTCGTCTGTTGAGTGCTGTAGCAAGCGATCAGGGTGCAAGCATTCCAATTATTCGGATGGGCCCCATCTCAATTCGAGCGTTGAGTGCAGACAAGATCTTGCGTGCTGACGAGAAACTTCTAGTTCGTGCTTCTGGATCTTATCCGAGGTTCGCAGTTGGTTGATGAAGTAAAGAACAGCGTTTGGTGCCAATTGCGTCTGCACAATTTGATACACAGCTCGCGAAACTTTTCAGCTCGAAAAGACAACCGACGACCACACCAACCACAGAAACCCCTCTCCAGTGGGCAAAACACACATTGATGACCATGGCTGGATGAGCGGTTTGATCGTGACTTGCATCGATTGATTCAGGAGGACCAAACAACACAGGCAAACTTTGATGCAATCTGTTCCATGTTCCTGCAGCTGAACGGCTGCTTGCCCACTGGTGGCATAAGAGCGGGCACTGCAGCTGGTGGTCTAAAATCTACAAAGATTCAACTCCAAACCCGTAGAGTTTTGGGTCTGAGCAAGCAGCCATTAAGGGGTGGGCAAGGGCTGGTCAGGGTGACTTTTACACGCAAATATCTCCTAACCCTCTCTTAATCGTACGATTGAACTCCTCGCTATAACAACCGAGGACCACGTCATTGCGCTCGGAACGACCATCAGGTGCAATCGCAACCGTTCAGAAAGGGCAGCTTCGTATCTGGCGGTGCGGAACAATGGTTCCGTCATTTGGGTAAGGTTCGGTCTCCCCTGTGTGCGATCCCTGTGTGCGATCGGTGACGAATCTCTACATAATGCCCGCCATTTGATTGGCCGGCTCAAGTTTGTAAGTTAGTCTGTACCAATGGACAATGCTGCAAGGTTGAGCTCGGGTCGAACGGGCCACAGCGCCTGAAGGACGACGCTTACTTTTTCACTGCCAAGCTACGAATGTCAGGGGAGGAAGAGGATTGCAAGAAGGAGAACGAAACGTGATGTCACACTTGGGGATATCTCTAGAAACGTAACATTCAGTCAGTTGCTGAAGCGCTGCTTCTGAGCACTGCCAAGGCGCGAAATAATGGAAGACTCTCTTCTTCGTGTGTTGTCTTCACCGAGTCAGCTAAAGGAGGAATGCGAACAATTTCTGACAAAGGTAAGACGTCTACATCTGTGCTCTTTAAAATGATCTGCTCATCATCAAAGGAAGGGATGCTCCTATGGTGTTCGAAACGGGCATTAATTCACTTCTCTCCACCTCCAGAAAAAATCCAAGTACCTTCGTCTGACAGATATGTATGTTTTGATTGCATATTGAAGCTTGTCAACAAATTCGGTTTGCAGGAAACAGTATTTCAAGAGGAGAGAGGAGTTGGCCTGGTAAACTTTCTGAAAACGATCGTCCGTGCCGCGTTTGCAAACAGTGTTGCGACCTCTAATGTCGCAAGGGAGGTCCTTGGACGTCAACGGGAGCTAAGAGGCGGAGTTACAGCTCTAAAATCAGACATGCAGGAGATGCTCGATCATCAGGTTTCCGAAGCCTCCAGAGATTATAGGAGGATCCTCAAAATCGTCTCTGAAGCCTCGAACATGCAAGAACGAAGGGAAGAAAGCCTACGCCAAGAAAATGCAGCCTTGAGGTTCACGATTGAGGGCAAGGAATTGCAAATCAAGCAACTGCATGAAGCGATGAACCAACTGAAAATAGAAGCAGCGCAGGGTTCAACTGCTCTATCAAATTTGCGGCTTGAGAAGCTGCAATTGCTGGAGCGCGCCGAGGCATTCGAACGGCTCTTGGAAGAAAGGTCTCAAAACTTGGTAGACACAACGTTTAGGTTCGAGCAGCAAGGAATCAAAGATCAGTTGGATATTTCCAGACTTGAAAACGATCTACGGGATGGGAAGCAGAGATCAGCTTTCTTGCGGGGAAAGTTGCGGTCAGGAGCTGAAGAGCTGGAAAGCGTTGGCAGACGCTTGAGGAGGCTTGAAGCAACTCTGCAAGGTCTTGTCGTGGTCCTAAAATGGCAGGCAGATGCCACGCAACAAAAGTCATGCAGAGCAAGGGAGCTGGAGAACAACATCGACCAACTCTCCTTGGCCCTTCATCAGAAACTGGAGGATGAGGCTGAAAAGAATCAGAAGGTGCTTGTACTGCAACAAGAGCAACAACAAGAGCTGCAAAACCAAAAGTGCAGATTGACGAACCTAGAGGAGAGCATGCAGCTTGTCGAGGAGTCTCACAGGACAACAAGAGCAAACCTTAATCTGAAACAAGCACAGCTGTTGTTGAATCTCACAAAGCTTGAGGAAGCAGAAAAGCTGATCAAAAGCAAAGACATCGAGTCAAACAAGGTTCACTCAGAGCTCAGAGAGACACAAGAGAAGTTAGATCTGGTGACGCTGCAATCTGAGAGGAAAATCAGCGAATGCGAAAATCATGCAGAGGTTTGCAACAACTTGAGACGAGGAAAGAATCCAAAAGGAGCCGATGAGATTGCCTGGACGTCCAAACCCAAAGAAGTAGAGCTTGACACCTCCTTATCAAAACTCTTCGAATCAGCGAACGGAGACGAGACCGCAAGCAGATCTTCACAGTGGGGGACGGAAGCAATGAATGAAGACAACACTTTGGCGGTCTGCATTGCTGATCTCAGCAGCACATGCAAAGCCGAAAGTTCGAAGCCAACGGTTGAATCCTACGCTGACTCGCCTATAAAGAAGGTGAATACTGTCCCAAAAGGTCTTAGCGCTTGGATCGACGAAGATTGCGACGTTCTTACAGTTACTCCGGCCGACGACGAAGATTCGCAAAGTGACGTGTGGCTAGAGTTCGATGCTGCCAGGTAAGTTTGTGCTTTTTGATTGTTAGTGTACTTCTCTCGTGGTCGATATATCCAGCTTCACTGGTAAGTCCTGACAAGGAAGATTGTCATTGAGAAGCGAAACCGGCAATTAGAACCATAATATCAATACTATCGTTATCGAGATAGTATCGTTGACGATGTTGCCGTGCCTGTTGTGCAGGAACGCATCCAAGAGGGGCTTCACTGCTGAAAAGCATTTCTGGACAGGTGCTTCAGGCCCGCCCTACAAGAAACTGCGGTCGTGCAACTGATTGTGACTCTGGCTTCCAGCCTCCACGGGCAATGAAGAGCGGCTTTAGATCTGGCCAAGCGGCCCGCACTTGAGAATTGGTTGAGATAGCACCACATACAACCAATGAAGTACGTCGAATGGGTGAGTAGATTCATATTATCTTTGCCACCACTGTAAGCCGAGCGCTCTCGGCAGCGTGCATGTGTATACATGTAGGCAATGCATCTCCTGAAAAGCGGCGCGGTACATGATGCAACAGTCCCTGCGCTGTAGTTGGATACACATTCAAGGCCTAACTCGCAATGTGTACCCAGGACTCTAAGTTGACCACTGAATGATGCATCGCGGGTGTGTACCGTTGGAAAGAACTAAGTTAGCTCTTCTTGATCATGCATAACCCGCATTTCAAGCACATGGGTACATGCATGAACCATGCAGGCTTTGGGTTAGACTGCCGGCGCAAAGTGAAGCTCTTGTTGAATATCACAATGATGAACGAAAGGGCCCAGGCTGTCATGGGACGACTGGCCATCACCCGCCGCCGCACGGCGTCCCTAGCTCCATGTACGTGGTCAGTAAACACTTATTAGCTCGAGAAATCTACATTTGGGTCGGCATGCTTATCTAAGCCCGAAAGCGAGTCTTAGCTCAGAATGCATACTGCACTCGGCAAAGTGTGCCAAAAGTGATCGAGCAAGAGTTGGAGGAAGATCCCAATGCAGCTAGGCGCAGTCAAAAGCTTGCAATGCACATGCCATTCTAAGATGAGTATAGTTTGGATCTGAAAGACAATCTGGACCAGCCCTTTACACGAAATCATGCCGTCTGCCAAGAAGCGTCAAAGTGAACCCTGTCTAGACAATTGAACGAGGCAATCTTTGCGACTTGTGGCGAGGCCTGGTATGCCCATAAGAAATCACATCGAGAAAGCATATTATATCACCGGGATGGCATACTAACAGCGCTCTTACAGCATGATCGATACCCGTCAACAGAATCATTTCCGTTTACTTCGCCTCTTTTTAGTTGGTCGTGGTATTGACTGCAAAGATGTTGGGGTACTACTGACTACTTCTGTTTGATGCATACTTGAAGCCATGGGCAACGGTTGCTGACCTGCTTCGTTCAAAGTTGGAATACCAAGTGCCTCTTTCACCTTCGGTACCTTGAGAACTGCAAGACGATTGGCATGTTAGGAGCAAAAGAAAGAGTAAGACTCGAAGGACACCAGTTACACCTCTGTCAACAAAGGACGGGGTTATATCCTTCCTGGCACTTCTCAGAAGCTTTAGCAGGAGGCAGAGGGCTTACGTGAGCTTTGCAGCAACGAGAAGAGGTTGGACGGGATCCAGTAGCAGAAGAGGGCCTGCACATAAAGCACGCACGTCAGAGCAAGCCCGATGTTGCTCACTTTGCACTTCCAATACAGAGACGACCACAGGGTGCCACTTGTAGGCACAAATCCGTGTTGAGCTAGCGAAATCACCAGCCCCGACACTGCAGGCAGAGGGCAAAGCGAATCAGGCGTCACCTTCTCAAAGGACATGGTGAGGGGAACCATGGCCACCCCCAGGACGCGCATCGCCATTTTCATGGTCTTGGCCATGGGCTGCCCCTGCATGCCCTCCATGGCTCCCACCTGAGAAACGAGAGCGACAAGTTAGAGAGACTTCACGATAGGCAGGCGCCAGGAAGTTGCAGGGATGCCATGCCTGGTGGCCCTGCTGAGGGCCAACCCCAGCGAGGCTTCGATTCATGACCACCAACGCTTCATGGTACAATGGAGACAGCAACCGCAGATATGGCATACTCTGAGAGAGATTGTGCGCAGCGAAAACGGGGGCTAGCCTGCAACCTGCAGCGGCTCGCAAAGGATTCGCTCTTTGGGACATGATGTGCGGGCAGGGCCGTGCTCACCTCAACAGTGATCAGGAAGGTGGCAGCGCAGATGGTGGGCAGCAGGTAGGTGGGGTCAGCGCCAGACAGGTCCGTGAACCAGAAGAGGCCCCCTTCCTTGAACGACGGCAAATTCTCTGACATCCGCCGAATCTGAGAAGATGGATCCATTGGTCCAATGAAAGACGGCAGGAAGTGCCGGGTCATAGCGAGGTGCAATTCGATGGCTACCCAAAGATAAGCTGACTAACACCCTTCTGCACCGGATCAAGGGATTATGAGCTGCATCAGCTTACCGCCAAGAAGAAGCCAATGAAGAGGGGAGCTTGTGCAAACGCCCCTGCCATCGTCTTGAGCGGATTCACATTGTATCTGCATGCGGAAGGAAGAGACCACCCTTGAACTTGCAGTACATGGTTTGGAAGCAAAGGGATCTATGCACGCTGTCAAGAAACACAGCCATTTCCCAGTCCTTTCACCACTGAAAGGCTTTCCCAGCACCAGGTGCTTCTTGAGGTACTACCAGCGAAAAGGCCATATCCCAAATAGGAAACAACCGCTGATTCACGGCTTGGCCTGCTCTGCTGCCCTTACTTCTTCATAACTTCTGACATCTGTCGCTGGATCTCCTGCGTCGCCTGGTGGTCGGTTACCTGCACAAGGATGCCAACACACTCAGAACCTACCCAACGTTAAGGTGAATGTGCCGGCCAGCTCAGACTAAGATTGGACAAGCAACACGCTAACTGGGTTGCTCGTTCAAAGGGTTCACTTACATTCTCCCTCATCTTCTTGGACAGCACTTCCAGCTCAGGGCGGGCCGCCTGCATACAAGGGCAGCCAGTGAGCAGGCCAGACAGAGGGATCATCCTACGGGAAGTTGCTGGCACAGACAGACGGGAGGGCGCCGCCAGGACACTGGAGCACAGTCAGCAGCGTAGCAGAGACACATGCTGGAAGCGTTTCAAAGGAAAGACGCAGTCGTGGGGCGCACCGACATCCTGGCCGTTGATCGCATCTGGAAGAGGGTGATGGGGAAGAGGCAGGCGCGCGCAGTCAGAGTGGTGGCGGCGATGGTGGCCCACCTGCAGGCCGCAGCGCACGCGGGGGAGTGAGCCCCAGCCAGAGGCAATCAGGCGCCAGAGCACTGCAACCACTATGCGAAAGGTAGATCTGCTACAAGTAGTGCAGTGCGCCGTCTTATTCAAGGGTAAAAGCGCTTCGCCTGGGGGTAAAAATAGAGGCAGGGACATCTCCCCCTTGCGTGACAAGGTAGTCAGATGGATCAAACCTCTAGAGCCCATGTCATACTGCCACACCATTACCAATTTCTGCCCACAGGCGCTTGATGTGACTGTGCCTGAGGACTGCGCTGAATGCTGTGCCTACCAGGGCAGGCCGGTGTACTGGTGCATCGCCTCCAGCATGTACTGAATGGCAGCGATGGGGGCCGCCGATTCGCTGGCGATGGCGGCCACCTCGCTGCCCCCGCTGGCAGCCGCGACAGACACACTCTGTACCACCTCTGCAGCAGCAGCATCAGCGGGCGAGCTGCTGAAGCACCGGCCTCCGCCTGACGCCCACAGGGTTGCGGGGAGCAGCCCACATGGCAGAAGAGGCCCCTGGGAGAGACGATTGTGGCCACTGCTCAGGCCAATGACACCTGCCTCCAGCTTGGAGGGGGACGACGCTGCTTGACGGGTCCCATCAGGAGGCTCGTCATCTCGGACTGGCCCAGCCCAAACATGAGCAGCGCTGAGCGCATTGAAATGCCAATGCTCTGCGGCGCGCACGCCAAGGCGCAAAGAACTGCGAAGGCGCAGCATTGCAAGAAAAAGAGCAGCGCCGATGCCACTACCTGACCCTGCCGCTACCAACTACCAGCCACGCTCAACACGCAGCGCCGCTGCCACTGCCAGCCAGGTAACTTTGAATTTCAAAGCGTGGGCAATTTGCCTGAGCCTCATGTGCAGTGCAGCAACTTCGTCCCTTTGCCCAGTATTCTTCCACTAGAAGTGGCAGGGTTAGATGAACTTGATTAGAATTGGTTGTTTCTTTCACGATTTAAGGCTTTGACTGTGAGCTCAGTTCTAAGAGTTGTACAGATGCGGCTTTTGGCAACCGTGCGGCGGCGGCTCCGTGCCTCTTGCCACGGAACTTTTTACTCCCCAATTTGGTTGATCAAGAGTTTCCAAGTTTAGCACAATGTGCATGATGATTGGTTCCATTCTTGCAGACTCCAAAACTACTTGAAGTTGAAGTAGCCTACTTGTCCGCTGCCTCATCGGATGCTGTAGTACATGCAGTGTGTACTACTACTAGACTCCGAGTCCGACTCCGAGTCGCTTCCAAATTTGGCGCCAAATCTTCCTCACTGGGCTTTCATTGTTTCATTGTCAACAAAGCTTGAATAGTGCAAGCGCCAACAACAATATTGAAGCTGGACAGGAGGTCTTCCCATGAGCCAAAGGTTCCGGGCTCGGGAGAAGCGCTCACGAGGCTGTCAAGGCTGAGGTAGCCATGAGATTTGTTTTCTGGATGGTACATGCACCCCAGTGTTGCGAAGGCTGAGGGTCCCCTTCATCAATTGCGAAGGCTGAGGGTCCTCTTCGACGGCGCTTCCCAGTGAACACACAGTTCCATCATTGCTTGGCGTCATCAAAATCTACTATAATTGGCGCTGATGGCGGCCAATGGGAGCAACCCCGCTCCTTCGGAAGAGAGCATCGACAGCGCCACCTTCAGCAGCCGCCTGCAGACCTTGTATGCCAGCTGGGAGGTGAGGGTCACCCTGCTACTTCGGCATGCCACCCACCATGACCTGGCCACACAACATTTGCGCGTTGCGTTTTGAGTGCTCTGTGGCTGCATCATTGAGACTTGACATAGCGCCTACTCATTTCCCTGCAGGCTTCGCGCGCATCGCTGTGGGGTGGTGCGCAGGCACTGGCGGTGGCCAGCGGGCCGGGCAGCGAGGACCTACGGTACCTTAAGTCTTCCGCTTTGCAGCTCTGGCTCCTCGGGTAAGGGCACCGGCCAGTGCCACCACGCGCATATGAGGGATCAGGGAAGGGCCAGCTGTGTTGTTTGCTGTGGATTGACTATCATTGGTTATGCACCTTCTGCCCAGAGAGTCACCAATCTCGCGGTTGTTTGCAGGTTTGAGTTCCCAGAGACCATCATGGTGTTCCTTGCCGGAGGCGTCCACTTCATCTGCAGCAAAAAGAAGGGTGAGATCCTCTGTCAATTGAACCTCCTGCATGTCAGCATTAGCACTTGTCCGCATACCAATCAAGCAATCTTCTGGGTATTAGCCCCACCAAGGTTGCCTGACACAGCTTTATTTTTTCTTGCAGCTGGTATGTTGGAGGCGGCCAAAGCAAGCTTCCCTGAAGACCTTAAAGTGCAGGTAAGTTTCTCGCACCGACCGGCTCACGCATCTGCCTTCAAGTGGAAATTTTCAATCTAGGCTTGTGTGCAAATTGGGTCCACTATCCCCTCTGATGGCATTCCATTTGACCCGGCATGTGTTTGTCCAGGTCCAGATCCATGTGAAGGGCCGCAGCGATGACGGGGCCACCCATATTGCGGCGGTGCTGATTGCGCTCAAAGAGAGCAGCGGGGCGACCCCGGCAGTGGGCTGGCTGCCCAAGGAGAAGCCGGAGGGCGACCTCATGACCAGGTGGGCGTGGCAGGAAAAGCCCACCGCGCCGCTGGCCCCTGGCTAAACGCCATGCTGTCAAGCAGTGTGCCGGGCAGGAGCGAAGCTGCCATCCTTTGTTGGCTGTTGTGGGCTCGTCGCTTACTGATGGGCCCACGGCACTCCGCTGCAGGTGGGCGAGTGCGCTGTCTGCGAGTGGGGCGACGCTGGTGGACGCCGCGCCCGGGCTGGCGTACCTGCTGGCCACCAAGGACGAGGCAGAGGTATGCACCGCAGCGGCATGGCAAAGACTCTGGGGCTGTGCCAGTCACGTCGTCGTGCTCCACGATTCGTGGCTACGCCTTTGCTCTACAGCTGACGAAATGTGTTGGGGTGTGCAGATCGTGAACGTGAAGCGGGCCGCCCTCCTGGCCGCCCAGGTCCTCAAGGTGGGCACTTGCTGCGTCCCTGGTCCAAATCAACTTCCTGCGATTTGCCGGTGTAGTTCAGTTTGTTACCTTCGAATCATGAGTCCGCAAGCGTAACACGTGGGTTGTTTCGGTTGCAGATGCACGCCATCGTGCAGGTCGAAGAGATCATCGACCAGGAGAAGACTGTAACGCATGCCAAGCTCTCCGAAGAGTGAGCCCTCTGTATCCAGCTCTTGCTGTGCCACGGGGGGGTATTTCCGTTTCTTTTGCAATTTGACGTGATGTTGTACCGCCCTGCCTGTTCCATCCAAAAGCTCGATTCTTTGTTTGAGCATGCCTTGCTTCGAAGGTTGTGTCTGCCTAATGCTGGCTGTACTCGTGGCGCAGTGCGGAGGCAGCGCTGCTAGAGCCGTCCCGTGTCAAAGTTAAGTTGAGGTGAGAGGGTTTATGTTTCATGACAGTCTTTGAGACGTTGAGGCTGGAGCCGCCAACCTGTTGTGATGTTTCATCCCAACACGCCGACTGCAAGAAAAAGCTACTGTGCTGGCAGGATGTCTGTAAAATACTTTGGACGCAAAGCCGTCTTGCGTAGTGATTCAACTTTTCGTGACGAGGCTGCCTGACCAAGCTGTATTTGCTGGCCTTCAGGGCGGAGAACGTGGACTTGGCATATCCCCCCATTTTCCAGAGCGGGTGAGACATGCAACCCAGATGCTTTTGTCTGGGACTAAATATATGTGTCCCCAAATATATATCTGGGGCTCTTGTACCGGTGCACAGCAAACGATTTGCTCAAGGCTTTTCTTTCAACTAGGGACTGAGGTTTCGTTGAGTGTCAAGGAGCTGATATGGGAACGACATCTAGGATTGCACAGCATCATGCACGATTAGATCAACAACCAAGACTCGATGCGTGATGGCATGTGTTTGATCAAGGCTGCGCTTCACTCTGAGACACGCACTGTCACCGTTGTTTCCGTGTTCCGAAGAGCCGCTACATCAGCCTTCGCTCCACTGACACCCGTTTTCGTCGGTGACCTGCAGGGGGGAGTACGACATCCGCCCTGCTGCTGAGAGCAGCCCGGGAACTTTGGATTTTGGTGAGGCGCGGAAGGCACGGGCACAAGAAGCAGCAGGAAGATGCGAAGGGGCCGTTTCTTGTCGCTACATGTCAGCTGCTCCGGTCGCCCCCCTCTGATAGCGGGCGGCCATGCGCGAATTGGTCTTGCATGACTGCTTTGATAAGTGCCATGGTTGGTCGGACGTGCAGGGACGTGTGGGGTGATCCTGCTGGCCGTTGGGGCCAAGTACAACTCGTACTGCGCCACGCTGGCGCGCTCCCTCCTCATCGACTCCACCAAGAAACAGGAACAGGTCGGCCCACGTGCCTCCCTGCCATAGCCGCTCTCTGTCTCTCCAAGTGACTACGTCTGGGTGTCGAGTCGCTGAATCTTGCAAACGGCCTTAACTTGGAATCGATTTCGATGGTTGCAATTCGATGGTTGCGAAAGTCAGGGCGGAGGGCGAAACTGAATTCCCGGGAGGGAGAAAAGAGAACGGAGATCCAGCATGCAAACTTGTACTAGTTTGTTCAAGTTTCTTTGTTCGTAGATTCTGGATAGACATTGGAGAACGAGCCCCACTACTGGCCCGGTTTGTGGCGAGAGCAGGGCATTCACACTGCTGCTTTGCTTGTGTGCAGGTGTACAAGGCCTTGTTGCGTGCTCAGGAGGCGGTCATTGCCGCGCTGCGCCCTGGGGCGCGCCTGGCCGACGTTTATCAGGTGAGCCTTCCGCCCCTCCGGTCACGGATCTTTTCCTCCTGCTTCTCCCGGCTTGGCTGGCAGACCCGACCCGCTTCGCTCGCTGGCTCGAAAGCATCTTGGTTGTGGGCTATCAGAAGGTCCGCTCCTCGTCTCTTCATCATAATTGGCGGTTGTTTTCATCCAGGCGGGCGTAGCAGTGGTGCAGGCGGACGCCCCGGATGCAGTGCCCTTCCTGTCCAAGACGTTTGGCAGCAGTATCGGTGAGCGGCGCCTCCCGCCAGCTGCCTTTTTCTCCATGAACCTGCTCATTAGAGGCAGTCCGTGAGCGCACACCACCCCCTTTGGGTGCCCAATTTTGCGGTCTGCTTGCCCCGCCCCGGGTCGTCCAGCCCCATTGATCTGTGCGGCTTCTGTTCAGGGCTGGAGCTGCGTGAGGGCACCTACTCCATCAGTCCCAAGAACAAGGAGACCGTGCGGCCCCACATGTGCTTCAACGTTGCGGTGAGCACCCCCGAAGCCAGCTAGCCGCAGCCACATCGATAACCCCTCATCGATGAAGTGCCCAGGCCCAGACTCCCTTTGTGTGCTCATTTCGTATCCCTGCGCTCTTGCTGCTGGTCCCGGCCTGCTTTCCTCCTGCCGCCCTTCGTCTGTGTCGCGACCGTGTGCCTCCCCCCCCCGTGCAGCTGGGCGTGCAGGCGGTGCCCAACCCGGAGGCTCCGGCGGGGGCGTCCCGCGAGTACGCCCTGCTGCTGGCCGACACCGTCATCGTGAAGCAAGACCAGGCCGAGGTGCGACCCCGCTCCTCTCTCGCACACCTCCGCTCCCGTGTGACTGCCACTCGTCTCGTATCATTGCTCTCCCCTTCGCTGCCCCTCTGGGTGTCCTTCGTCCTGACCGCCCTTCTCCTGCCGCTTGTCTGCAGGTGGCCACTGCCTCGTGCTCCCGCGCCTGGAACGAGATTGCTTACTCCTTCAAGGTGACCGCTGTCCCCTTGTCCGCGCTTTGTGCTTGTGCTGCTCGGTTGGCGTCCTGCTTTTCTGCGTGGCCTCTGCCTGTAACCACTCCTGCTTGTGGCCCCCCGCGCCATGGCCGTACTTGGCCCCGCCGGCTGATGACGCGAGCTGCTCCGCTGTGCAGGATGGAGACGACGAGGAGCCCGACGTGAAGCCGCCTCCCCCGCCACCGCGCCGGGCCGCTGCCGCCGTGGATGCGAAGAATACGCTGCGCTCAGAGAAGGAGCTGAACAAGGAAGGTAAGCCACCAGCATGGCCGCTTACTGGGCATCGATGTGACGGCCGGAAGAGAACGGCATGCATGATCGTCGTTGGCTTAAACTGGATTCTACGTCGTGGTATTGAAGGGGTTGTCCGCCGATGGGCCACCGAGCGCGCTCCTGGCCGTGTGCAGAGGAGCGCAAGCGGACGCAGGCGGAGCTGGTGGCGCAGAAGAACGAGGAGACGCGGCGCCGCATCCTGGACATGGCCAACGGAGGCGCAGGGGGCTCAGGCGGGGGCGCAGGCGGGGGCGGCGGGCGCGGGGGCGGCGGAGAGGTGGTGGCGTACCGCGGGGTGGACGACATTCCGAGCAGCCGCGAGCTGATGATCCAGGTGGACCAGCGCAACGAGGCCGTGCTGCTGCCCATCTACGGCCTCATGGTGCCCTTCCACGTGGCCACCATCAAGAACGTGACCAGCTCCCAGGACGGCGGCATCAGCCTGATCCGCATCAACTTCAACGTGCCCGGCGCAGCGTTCGGCGCGGGGTACACCCCGGCCGTGAAGTACCCGGACTCGGTGTTTTTGCGCGAGGTGTCGTACCGCAGCAGCGACGCGCGGCACAGCAACCAGGTGGTGCAGCTGCTCAAGACGATGCGCCGCCAGGTGGCGCAGCGGGAGAACGAGCGGGCGGAGCGCGCCACCCTCGTCACCCAAGAGCGCCTCCAGCTCCTCAAGGGCCGCGCGCCTCGGCTGAGCGACGTCTGGATCCGGCCCAACTTTGGCGGGCGCGGCAAGAAAGCGACCGGGACACTGGAGGCGCATGCTAACGGGTTCCGCTACGCCACCAACAAGGCGGACGAGCGGCTCGACATCATGTACGGCAACATCAAGCACGCCGTCTTCCAGGTGGGAACTCGCGGCGCCACGCCCGCAAAGCCCGCGCTCTTGACGCCTCCCGCTGCCTGGCTGCCCGTGTGCATGTTGGCCTGTCGCAGTGGGTGCTGACGGGTGGGCGTGCGCGTGTGCGTGGGTGCAGCCTGCGGACAACGAGATGATCACGCTGATCCACTTCCACCTGCACCACCCCATCATGCTGGGCAAGAAGAAGACGCAGGACGTGCAGTTCTACGCCGAGGTCATGGACGTCGTGCAGACCGTCCACAGCGGCCGCCGCGCCATGTGAGCCCCGCCGCACCCCGCTCCTGCCCGTCCCTCGACGTCCCCTGCAAGTTGCACGGACGGCCGGGTGCCCCGTGCGCCTTGGATGGTCTGGCAATGCGGGCAGTGCTGACGGGGTGCTGGCGCATTTGTGGTGCAGGTACGACCCGGACGAGATCGAGGAGGAGCAGCGGGAGCGCGAACGACGCAACAAGATCAACAAGGACTTTGAAAACTTTGTGAAAAGGGTGAGGCACCGCCACCCTTCGCCCGCCCCTGTTAGCAAACATCCGGTGGCCTCGTGAAGCATTCGATGACAATCTCTAGCGGCCCAGTCCTGGAGGCGCAGGCGCTGACGTGTGGCGTGCCGTTGTGGGTTGGGCGCAGGCGCAGGAGCTATTCGGGCAGCTGGACCTAGAGTTCGACGTGCCGTTCAACCAGTTCGCGTTCACGGGGGTGCCCTTCAAGACCTCCGCCAAGATCATCCCCTGCGTCAATTGCTTGGTTAGCCCCCCGCCCCTGCGTGCGCAACTCGTCAACGGCTCTTGCTTCGGAGTGCCGCAAGGGACAGCGGTGCAGCGGCTGCTGCAGACTTCGGCTCTCGCATCCTGCTGACGTTTGCGAGGAGCCCTTGTTGTGGATTGACATATCGATCCGGCTTGTTGCCTCCGCTTGTCGTACCCTCCGCACCATCAGCTAAGTCGTCGTGATGTCTGTACCTCGCTCGCCTGACCCGCGGTCGTACGTGCGTGCTGCGCCAGGTGTCACTGATTGAGGTGCCATTCCTGGTGGTGACGCTGGACGAGATCGAGATTGTCAGTCTGGAGCGTGTGGGAATGAGCAAGAAGAGCTTCGACATGACCATCGTCTTCAAGGTGCGCCATGCGCCGCACTCGGCCCGCGTCTGCACGGCGCTGTACTGCCGCAACCCTAGCTCTCTGCCTTCCATACAAATATGTCTCTATTGTCGCCTTTGGGGCGCTTGCAAGTGTCCGACTTCTCAGGCAACTGCCCCGCTCTCTGCCTGCTTCTTCCTGTTGTTGCATCTCCTCTTCTGACCCGGCCCGGCTGTGTTGCCAGGACTTCCGGAAGGACGTCCACCGCATCGATGCTATCCCCACTGCCTCGCTGGAGATGATCAAAGAGTGAGCCGTCGCCCCCGGGCCACCAGCCTCCAACGTCCTCGCCCGAGTCTGCGGGTAGCCCAGCTTTTTGAAGCTTGGTGCAAAGCGCATTGCCAATAGCTGTCTCTGCCGACGGTCCCCGTCGTGTTTTGCTTGCTTGCGGGCGGGTGTGCCGGGGTTGCCTGACGGTGGCTGTTTGTTGGCGCTGCGTGCAGCTGGTTGACGAGCATGAAGATCAAGTACTATGAGAACCGGCTGAACCTGGTGTGGAAGCCCATTTTGCGCACCATCCTGGACGACCCCGACAAGTTCCTCGAGGACGGCGGCTGGGAGTTCCTCAACGCGGACGCCTCCGACGAGGAAGGCGGCTCCGATGAGGAGTCCGACGCGTACGAGCCGTCCGACGAGGAAGCCGCCTCCGAGTCGTCCGAGGTGCGCCCCGCCCCGCACAGCAGGCATGCACACATATGGCGTCGACCCTGCGGGTGCTCAGGAGTGCTGGCGTGAGGTGCTGTGCAGCGGGGATAAGTTCGCTCACTTTGGCGGCTGCGCTGACGCGGTGGCGGGTGGGTGCAGGAGGAGGACGACGAGAGCGTGGTGGCGTCCGACGAGGACGACGAGGACGGCAGCAGCGGCAGCGACGAGGACGAGGAGGAGGGCATGGACTGGGACGAGCTCGAGGAGCAGGCCGCCAGGTGCGACGCCCGTCCCACACACTGGCCGCCACACCCAGCCCCTGCGCAGCGGGTTAATAACCAGCGACGTGCCGGTGGTGGTGTAACTGATGCCAGACTGACGCCATGCTGTGGGCTTGTGGTACAGGGAGGACCGGGATCGCAGCGATGAAGACGACAGTGAAGACGACCGGCGGCGGAAGAAAGGCAAGGGGCGGCCGCCAGACCGCCGGGGAGCGCCGCCGAGCAAGAAGATGCGGCGATGAGGAGACCATCTCGAAAGCCCAAAGCCTTGGCCAGGGAACTGGTCGAGTTAAGACATCTGCGGAACTGCTTTGTTGGGCCGACACTAGAAAAGCATTCTGGGAGAGCTTCATTCCATCAGATGTATGTGCGATTTAACCACGATACAGGCCTTCGAAGATCGTGTGCAAGGCGTTTTATTGTCATTCTTTCGATCAATAAAGGCATGTAAAAGCGCTAATTGACAGCATTGTCGAGTACACTGCAAATGGCATGCAGTGTGCTGGGTGGTGCTGCTTGACAGCTGCAATCCTGTGCCACAAGTACTTGATTACTTGTATGATCCCAAACCTATGCCATGCTAAACCGCCAGCTCGCCTTGGTCGCAAGAAATTAGATCGTGCAAACTCGGTCCAACATAGTCGGGATTTCCAAGTAAACCTTCATGCAGATTTCGGAGGCCAAATGTTGTTGTTGCACGTCACCGCAGTACAATCAGGTTAGGCAACGTTCGAATGTTCGAGTGGGCTCCCATGGAAATCTTCATATACGCATTGCACCCAGCCTTTCATCCATGCAGATTGTAGTATGGTCTCTTGCTTTTGAATGCCATGGTAAACCTGTTTGCGTCAAACTGGCCATTGGGCTTCAAATGCTTCGAGCTGCTTTTCGCAATCTTGACCGCCCGATCATCCCTCGATTCAAAGAAGCCACCGGACGGCTGAAGATCATGAGAATTCCATGCTCAAATTAAGCTGGAGCCTGAAATCCAATTTGGCAACCTTTTCATATGCCCATTTCGGTATGCATAAACACACTTAAGCCCGCCACCCTCTAATGAGTGGCAACCCGATGTCCTCTTCTCATAGCCCGACTGAATCGAAGTGCAGATCGATTCCGTCAAACAATCCTGCGAACAGAAACCCTTAATCCGCAAGCTGAACAAATCTTGCCCGCGGCGGCCATGCTCTTCACTGCTATTTGTGTGCTACCATATACCTATGTGGTAATTTTGGTCACAGGACCGATCGAAGAGTCCATGCGCGCTCATGTCCATATGAGTACCCACAACGAAGGGTTTGCTTGCGTAAGGGGGTTCGGCCGCAGAGTTGTGTAGCCTGTAGCCATTTTCATCATGGAAATTTGTTGATGCATCATGCTACAACTTTATCATTTATGTGTCACCCACAGAGGTAGAAAAAGGAGGTACCGGTACGTGCAAGTCTCAAGAGTTTTGGAAGTATAGGTATTTAAGTCATGAGTCATGACTCCGAACTCATGACTTAAATCTCAAGTGTAGATTCTGAAGGATTCTGTGTCCCTCAGATTCTTGTGAGTGGTCGAATTGTTAATCCGACGGTTCTTATTTGCGGCCGAGGCAATCGATTATCAGAGCAGTACTTGGTACTTGCTAGGTATGCCGAGTTTCATGAGTCCAGAGTCCAGAGTCCAGACTCTGCACAGTGCTAGCGTTGGCAATATTGTGAGGTATTGTGCTGCATGGGGCGAACTGCAAATCCAACTCTCGCCAAATTCCAGAGCCGTCTCTGGCGAGCGCACTGAAGCCTGAAGGCTGCAAAGCCTCTGGGGCGCATTGCCTTTGTTCGGAGCTGCTGAGCGGTTTTTGGCTGTCTGCCGCGTATTACGTGGCTCTGCTGTGGCGTGTGGTGTGAAGAAGAAGGTGAGAGGCGAAGCACATTGCTTGTAGATGTATTTAGACTTCTGGTGGTTAAATTGGGCTTGTGCTGCGAACAGATGGCTTCAACCAACTACGCTTTTAAGTTTTTTACTTTGAATCTTCAGCAGCTTGAGCTGATCTTTCTTGGCTTTTCAACGAGGGCAGCTGATCTCAGGAGATGAAGTTTTTGCATGTTCGTTGATTACTCATCATGGAATTTTGTGTTGCATGTTTTCAGAGGTCCCCGATGTGTGGATTACCTTCATCCACTTCTGATGAAGCCGTGTTTTGGAAGAACCTGAATGAAGCTTTACTCGTTGGCTGCTCGATTGGTGCTCGATTGCTGCCTGCCACTGTGCTGGCCATGTTTTGGAGAAAGTTTAGTAGATGAGACAATAGCTCAAAGTGTCAAATAGCATTCGCAGGCGTGTAATTTATTGTCCATATGCTGGTAAAGGTAATATTTTCAGTTTGTCTCTTGAAGATGCATTCGTATTTCGGCTAGTAATGTATGCAATGAACTACGAATTGGTTTGCAGGTCTCCTATCCAATCCCTGGTGCTGCCTCCACCAAGCATCAAGCATGGCGACCGCACCCTCATTGGCAGACGTGATAGTCGAGTTGGGTTACAACTCGACCGCAACGGCGGGCCGATTTAAGGACCTGTTGCTGCAATTCCCAAAGTTGTCTGAGGAAGAGTTGGCTAGGCTGATTGGCACAGTAGCACAGACACACTCGGGACTGGACGATGCACATGGCTTACAGGGTCCCTTCGTAGCTGCCTTCTCCTCCGCCGCGGCCGAAACGGGGCCACTCAGCACCTGGAATCTTAGCGCAATTGTGGAAGCTGTACATGACACGGTAAGTTTCATGGCCAGGATTCCTTGCTGACGGGGATGGGCCGGCATGGACTAGTCTTTCCGTTTGTAGATTGGGGCTTGTCAGAAGCGTCCATCAAGGGTTCCATATTGCTAATACATTCCCCTCCCTTTCTGCAGTATCCTGACCTCAGCTTCGCAGCTGCAATGAGGAACTTGGACTACCCTGCTTTCAATCTGCCTGATCAGAAAGCCTTCCTCGTTCTGCTGACACTGTACTCAAAATCGACGAAGGTGAGGCGTCATCCTCAGGCGCACTTGATGCTCAGGCGTTTTTTATGGTCTTTTGACTTGGAACAGGTGGAAGCTGCTCTTGGAGGTTGTTTCGTGGACTTGAATCGGACCTAAGAAAAGGTTTATGTTTGTGCAGGAGCTCTTTCCACTTGACGCTGTGAGCGGACGCGTTTGGAAGAATACAGCTGGCCAGGTCTCGTTCCTGCGCCATGCTGTGTCTGCTCCGCCAGAAGTTTTCTCGTTTGCGCACTCAAGCCGGAAGCAGGTGAGGTGCTACAAAAGCTTTCAAGACTTTCTAATTTATGCAGAGCGACAAATGCCTAGAAAGTGCTTGACCAGTGTGCCAGGAGAGACCTTGCTGTGCAAACCCTTTGCTTGCCCTTGAGTTGTCATGGATGACTCAGAGTTGCATGCTCTACTCCAATTGCAACCGTGTTACAAATCCTCGCTTGACCTCTGCGCAGGCTCCCGTTGAAGGATTGCATGGCCACAAATCGCCGCTGGGAACGCCAAACCAATGCTGGCTTTCCTTGGATCTGCTGGAGGTTTTGTGCCAACTCGCTGAAGTGGGACAAGGCGCGCAAACCCGGTCACTGCTAGACGCTCCCTTGAAAGTCTGCCCGGAGGTCTTGCTCCTTGGGATGGCTCAACTCAAGGTGCGTGCAATTCTTTGTCAGCTCTGTATATGCTTGTCCGTTCTTTGGTGCTTGTGGTTGCCTGGCATGAAAACAGAGTCACTATGCACTGTTTCTTGCATGCTTTTGTGGTTGACGCTACCACCACCAACTCATGATTGGGCACTTGCCAATGTCCAGGCAAACTATGGAACCCTCCAGGCGGAAGTCTTCTCAGCCCTGCTGCCAGCCTACCTTGCCATCCATCCAAACTCTAGCATCGTACTACACCGGGTCTGGCCGCTTCAGCGGGATGCGATCCTGAAGTGCATGGTGGAAGTGCATGGCAAGGACAACAGTCAAGTGTCACGTATGCTTGACATATGCCAAGACCTGAAGGTACAAATTCTTAATCCTGTGCTCTTTGGGGTTATGTAGACGGGGTCCTTCCTCCGCCTGAATGATATGCAAAGTGTTTCACAATCTTGTCGCCCTCAACTCTTGATTCATTTGTCTTTGCCTCGACGCATCGGTAGTTTCTGGTGGCCATTGACTACTGCTTTCTGGGAGACGAAATAGAAGCCCTGACTTTGCGATCTTGCTTCTGCTGCAGGTTCTGCCAACGGTGCTTGACAACACTCCTTTCTCGTTTGCGATCGACCTTGCTGCCCTCGCTTCCAGGCGCGAATATTTGAATCTGGAGAAGTGGCTCCAGGACGCCACCAATCTGCACAAGGGCCCCTTCCTTGAGGTAAGGCATGGACAATTGTTGGTTAGTGTCATGTTGTAGTGACAGGTCCGAGCTATCCAGACTTTAAATCGGGTTGGACGTTGAATCTTTGTCATTCATGCAATCGCCCGTGCATCTGGTATCGAGATTCTGCTTCTAATCTGCACGCTCCAATTCCTGCAGGCCTGCTTGAGTTATGTGACAGACAAGAGCCCCTCGGAGGGAAACGCAGAGTCTCTCGCAAGGGCTGGTGCTCCAATCCCTCTCGCTCCTGAGACAGCCGTGCTGTTCTTGAAGGTATGTGCGTTCATACTGATTTGAATGCCCTTTCATCCCATTGCAGACCTGCTTTCCAAGTTATGCCTTTGTCAGTCAGCAGCTTCTTCCTGACGCTGTCGATTTGAGGCACTTTGTGAAATGGCAGCAACAACTGAAGGACTCTTTCCCTCTTGGCCCAGGTGATACACTCGAATGCAAAGCTTTTGTCACCTGGGATGGCGGAGAAAGCGCAACGGGCCTTTGATGCTGCGGCTCAGTCAAATCCGCGGTTGAGGAACGCAGAACAAACTCCCGCGGAGTCATTCGCTGCTGACGTTGAGGAAGAGGCAAACTCATACTTCCAGAAGATCTACACTGGACAGCACAGCATCGACGAGATTGTTGACATGCTCAAGCGCTTCAGCAAATCCCAAGTTGCAAGGTGAGGCTTGTCAGACAATCAGTTGGCTAAGCAGAACTTGTACTGTGCACTGTCCTCAGAAGAAGCGCTTGATTTGCCAGGACGGAAAGCATGGTCGGCCTCTTCATCCACCAATGCTTGAGAAGCTCATGTTGTTTACGTTGACTTGTTTTGCAGGGAAGGAGAGATCTTTGCATGCATGATTCACAACCTCTTCGACGAATATCGCTTCTTCCCCAAGTATCCTGACAAGGAGCTGAAGATCACTGCTGTCCTGTTCGGTGAGCGCGTAGACTGCTCAACTGTGTCCGGCCCAGGATTTTAGCTTTTGTTGCAGAGGCCTGTTTTTCTGTCTGGTCGTGCTTCCTGGAGCGCGCCTCGTATTGGAATTTGCGCCTCGTATGCGACTCAACATGTGTCCTTTGCTGCAATGAAAACTTTCTGCTGCTGTCAGGGCCCCTTGGTGGCACGAGTTGGCAACCTGATCATGCCTCCTCTTGTTGTCCAGGATCCCTCATCTCGCACCAATTGGTGTCCTCGGTGACTTTGGGACTGGCTCTCCGATATGTCCTGGACGCTCTGCGGAAGCCCCTAGAGTCAAAGGTAAGGGGTATGCTCTTGCTTTGGCAGACTACTTGCTCGTGGTCCAGCCAATAATGATGCGCACTCTCACTGCCAGTCCAGCAATTCGCTTATGTGCTGTTTGCCTTGGCTTCCTTGTCACATAATGACTCTTGGCAGATAGCGGTAGGCGATCTACCCCCAAGCTTCGTCCGTGTCGTTACTTGGCGGAGAAGCGGAAATCCACTTTGGGGATGTTCTTGAATATCCTTACCTTCACAGGGGTTGACTCTTTTGACCCAGTCGATATTAGTTGGTGATGCCATGACCTTTTACAAGCTTGAGCAAGCTTGAACGGGACAAGCCTCGGTTGTGAACTATCTCTTGTCAAAAGCCTGTTATTGACCGTTCATTTCTCACGTTCTGCTTCTGAATTGCAGATGTTCTCCTTTGGGCTCACTGCGCTCGGCCAGTTTATGTCCCGGCTGGAGGAGTGGCCTCAGTACTGCAACCACCTGCTGCAGATCAACCACCTGCGGGAAGCTCATCCGGAGCTTGTCGTGTTCGTCGAGAATGCTCTCGAACGCCATGAGCGACGCACTGCCGCTCCCACGGTCAGCAGCAACATGCTGTCGCAGAGTCTGGCAGCCACTGGTGCTGACATTCTGCCAGCCAGTGCGCTACCGGGAGGTGAAACTGAGGCCACCAAAGATGTCCAGCCAGGGTCGGGCGTGAGAGCATCGCCTGCCAGGGGGGTTGGCACCGCAGTTGACAGTCAAGCGATTGGGACGGGGGGCAGCAAGGCCCTAGCTACAGTAGGGGCCATCACCGTTGAGGACGGGACGGCCAAGCCAGAAGCTACTCAGTCCGAGGGGGACCGTGGAGACGGAGGGGCGGTGGGCGTCGGGACTGGGGTGGGGGCCGGGGGGCAGTCGAACGGGGGCGGCGAAGCGGGAACCAAGGCTGGAAGTGGAGCACCGCCAACGACAGGGTCAGCAGCAGGCGCTACGTCAAGAGCAGTCTCGCGTCCAGGAAGCTCGCAGGGTCAATCGCGGCAGCCGCAGGGCGGTTTCGGGCATGCTCTGAACATCGAGACTCTTATGGCCGCAGCAGAGAAGCGGGATGGGCCACCGATAGAAGCACCCTCGCAGGAAGTGCAGGACAAGATAGCCTTTCTGATCAACAACATCTCAACATCAAATATAGAGCCGAAGTCCAAAGAGCTGCTGGAGCTGCTGAAAGAGTCCAACCACCCGTGGTTTGCTCAGTACATGGTAATGCGGAGAGCTAGCATCGAGCCCAACTTCCACGAGCTGTATCTAGCTTTTCTGGACAAGATCAACGACAAGAGCCTGCAGAAGGAAGTGGTGAAGGCGACATACGAGAACTGCAAGGTTCTCCTGCGCTCAGAATTGATCAAGACCAGCTCGGAGGAGCGCTCTTTGTTGAAGAATCTGGGGAGCTGGCTCGGCAAGTTGACGATTGGGCGCAATCAGCCTCTGAGAGCAAAGGAGATCGACCCAAAGGCTTTGATAATCGAGGCATACGAGAAAGGGCGCATGATCGCGGTTGTGCCTTTTACCTCGAAGGTCCTAGAACCCTGCCAGACCAGCATAGCGTACCAGCCTCCGAACCCCTGGACAATGGGCATTTTGAGCCTGCTAGCCGAGATCTACTCCCTCCCCGACCTGAAGATGAACCTCAAATTCGATATCGAGGTTCTCTTCAAAAACCTGCATCTGGAGCTGAAGGATGTGAAGCCCACGCAGCTGCTTCAAGGACGGCGTCGAGACCTTGAAGGCAACCAGGACTTCTCGAACAAGGGCCTGGCAGCTGCCAAGGCGCTAGCGGCGATGGCAGAGCCCGCCCCAACCCCTCCGAAAACACCTCCAAAGCCCCCGACCCCTCCAACGAAGGAACAGGTCCTCAGCACCCCCCCCGAAGCCCCCAGCTCTCAGCCTTTGCCCCCCAAGCCGTCAACCCCACTCGCCCCCCCGGCGCAGCCTCTCAGCGAGGAGAGAGCCCCTGCTGAGAAGGCCGGCTCCAATCAGGCTGCAGCCTCGACCCCCTCCCCAAGCACGTTCGCTGGTCAAGGGTCCCTGTCCATCCCCAACTTGAGCGCCTACATCGTCTACAACTCAAAGCTGGCCGGCCTTACGCACCAGCTTCAGTTGCCCCGGGTGGTGTCCTTAGCGATGGAGAGGGCAATCGTTGAGATCATCACGCCGGTGGTGGATCGCAGTGTCACCATTGCCTGCATGACCACCAGGGAACTGGTTCTGAAGGACTATGCCCTCGAAGCTGAGGAGAACCGGACGCACAAGGCTGCCAATTTGATGGTCGCGAGCTTAGCGGGGAGCTTGGCACATGTTACATGCAAAGTGAGTTTTTCGAAGCTCTAGTCGTTGGGACTCTGATGATCTGCAGGGCTTATCTACTTTGGTTTGCTGTAGACTGACGTATGAAGGGGTTGCAGTTGTTGTCCGTTCAGTTGAGAACGTGTTGGTCCTGCTCCTTGATCTAGGGGTTTTCAATTCATGGATTTCGAGTGCGGATTGATACTCAGGGCAACAGACGAGTTTTTCTATCTTATTGAACGATTAGGCTCGAGTGTTTGTTGGCCGAGATAGAAGCTGCAATCTTTGAGGCGTGTCTTCTGATACTTTGTCGCCGTGCAGGAGCCTCTGCGTGTGGCGCTGGCCAGTCATTTGCGCACCCTCCTCCAGGCGGCGGCAAATCTGAACGCTGACATCTTGGAGCAAGCAGTGCAACTGATCACGAATGACAACCTGGACCTGGCCTGCGCTGTTGTGGAGAAAGCCGCCACTGAGAAGGCGCTGCGAGATTTGGAAGAGAGTTTGAAACCCTCCCTGAATCTGCGGCGCAAGCAGAGAGAAGCCCTGGGGCCCACCTTCTTTGAAGCCACCCTAATGTCCCAGACTAACCTTGCGCGCCTGCCAGAGGCGCTCAGGCCCAAGCCTGGTCGGTTGTCCACGATGCAACAGCGGGTTTATGAGGTACGTGCTGAAGCATGCCCGGCTGTCGTTGAAGAAACTTTTGGCTGCTTCTTCAGTGTCCATTTTTGCCATCTCTCGCTTGGAAACTGGCCTTTAGTTTCTGATCTCCGAGACTCACCAAGTGGAGAGGAAGCTTAGAAATGGAACTGTGACAACGATAGAGTGTCACCGAACGTTTGCAAGGAGAGTGGTGCTAATTGCGACTTACCAAAAATTCCTTTGCAGGACTTCTCCCGCCTGCCCTGGCAGAATCAGCAGGCTGTAAGCAGTCCCGCTCCCTCCAGCACTAGCCCTTCTCCCGGACCCATTGCCTCTGGCCCGCGCCCGTCCTTCAGTGGTGGGCCCCCTCCTGCCGTCGCATCACTCGCTGCTTCCCCATTTCCGGGGCTGGGCAGTCAGCAGCCTGGCATAGGGCTGGCGGATGAGCTGGAGCGGAACATCCTGGCAGCCGGGTAAGTCCGGAAAGCCCAAGAAGCAAGCCACCATTACAGAAGTGTTGTCATGGCTTTTTTTTTTGAAAAGGTCTGCAGGATCTCTGTTCGAGATTGTCTATGTCCTCGAATCAGTATCTCTCCCGTGCTCGATTCGGCTTTCTGAGACAGTATGTGTTCCTGCAGGCCCCTGGAGAGCATCAGTAAGCCGGCAGACCAGGCGTCTCCCGAAGTGGGGGCTGGAGACCTGGAGAGGGGCACAGCCGCGGGTCCTGCAGAGCCGAGTGGCCAGCTCCTGAGCCCCCAGGAAGTCCTCGAGAAGTATCAGATCGCTATGGCAAAACTCGACTCCATTGCTGTCCAGCGTCCTGAGCAGTCGTATACGAGCCTGTCTCCCGACGATGCCCTGGTGTCGGTCGTGAACGAGGTGCCAGCAATCGTGTCCAAGTGTGTCAAGCGAGAAGAGGCTGCTCTGGGCATCGCTCAGAAGGTGGTGAAGCTGCTGTATGAGTCGGTGGGCAAGCGGCTGCATTTCACAGCCTATCTGGCCATGCTCGAGGGGCTTAAGGACATCACACCGCGCTTGACAAAAGAGCTCGCCGGCTGGGTAAGGATAGTCCCCACGGAAGCTTGTTCGATAGCTGAGCTTCGTCCTTCTCTTTGTCATATCTGAAGGCATTTGCACAGCTTGCTGCATGTTGACTCAACGATTGCTTTGTACTTCAAGCAGTCTCTTCACACCGTACCATTCCGCAAAGGTGTTGATCCAGCATGTGGCTTGCAGGTTCGAAAGTAGGGGAGAGAATTGTAGTTCTTACAGCTTGTTGTTTTTGGGTTTCTTGCAGGTCAGGTTTGCGGATGATGAGCGGAAGCTCAACAAGGAGGTGATCTCGGGACTGCTCCAATCTGAGCTGCTGCACACCGCGGACTACAATCTGCACCTGACGGAGCTCATGGATGGAGGGCGGAATGGTGAGCGACTGCTTCTCTGTCGGAGTCTCAGGAGTTGTGCATCTGGGAGCGCAGGATTCTGCTTGACTGAAGCATTAGTCGTCTCCCGCTGTGAGATGTATCCTCATACCCAAGTCTGGTGTTTGCAGCGGCTGCGACTGATTTTGCCATCTACCTGGTCAAGACGCTGGTGGTCCAAGATCCCTCAGTGGATGCCACGGAGCTCTATAGCATCATCGACGCCCTGGCGAAGGTGAGAAATCTGAGCAAGGAGAACGCATGCTGTCTGTATTCACATGGTCCAGGGGCCATCCTTACCATGTTGCCTTCTCTATTGACAGCCATGCATTTTTGTGTCCTCGCTTGCCAATCGGCCTGTCTGCAGCCCTTGACTCTCCGCTTGCGTTGCAGATTGCTCAGCGTGCTGGTGCCCCCCCGGAGCTGCAGCAGCTAGTAGATCGAGCGCGCTCTCCAGCTGCTTCTGCTGCTGCGGCTGCTGCAAGGGAGGAGAGGCGCAAGGCAGTAAGGGAGAAGAAGGTGAGGGGCAGGAGAGTGTATTGCGGATGGCCAGTTTTGTAAGGCGAAAGCTGCCCGGAATTGGATTGCAGTCACGAAGCTTTGTTTCCTGGGGCGTTCACTGTGCAACTTTTGAGCCCTTGGATGAAACCCAACGCTGAACTCTTGTGCAGGTGGGCGAGCTTCACGCAGCTGCCAAGGAGGAGGACAAGCTGATCTCTCGGGAGCCTGTGACGGCCGATCCTCCCGGTCTTCGAGAACAGGTGACTTTCTCATGCAGGGATGTTGCTTGGTTTGCCAGGTCGATAATCGAGTTGGATAGATGGCCCAGCTCTTGTGCTTAATGAGTTTGCCAACTCGGATGCACAGCTTGTCCCTTCTGGCTTCACGGTTCAGTTTTCACCCTCGTGGTCAACCTGCAAGATGCAATTGCCTCCCAAGTTCCAACATGCCTCCAACACTTATGAGTATTCTATATCTGTTTTTTTTCTTACAATGGACGCACATCTTTTCAGGTGGCGGGCCTTTTCGATGAGTGGGTGCGAGCATGTGAAGCATCTGGCACGCCAGAGAAGGCGTATCCCGCTTACTTCCAGCTCCTCCAACAAGCCGGCGTGCTCAAGAACGACGAGACTTGCGAACGATTCTTCCGGATACTTACGGTGAGTCAGATGCACCGTTAGCTTGCCTGTTTCCTCTCTTCCCCCAATCCGCTTGTGAGCCCCTCTGCAATTGAAGTAGCTCGGTGCAGCGCTCTTTTGTCCCACGTCTTCAAAATATTTTGCACTCCCCGACCATGTTGGCATTCATCCGTCTTTTCCAGGAGCTGGCTGTGGGCCACAGCTTGGGGACCGAAGCGTCGTCCCCCTCCGGCGTGTCCTTCACTGCCATCGACCTCTATGCCAAGCTGCCACTCATGCTGATCAAGGTAAGAAACGCAGGAACCGACCTGCGGTTGCTGCATGGCGCTAGCATTGGGTGATTCGCCAACATTGGTGTTGACTGCAAGATCTTTGAGGCACCAATTTCAGTGGTTCTCGCCTCGAGACACCCATCTTGTGCTTGGCTGTGCGGGCTGCTCCTGATTGCCTGCCTCGGTGCGTGCAGTATTACCCGGACCCTGCCAGTGGTACCTTTGGCGTTCACTTCAACCTGCTCCAGAAGGTGCTGGCGGTGACAGTGAGGATTATCCAGCGTGATGCTGCCGACAAGGCTGCGGCGTTCAACGCCCGCCCCTACTTCCGCCTGCTCGTCACCTGGCTCATGGACCTCAACGTGCTGGACGCGGGCGGCATGGACACCAACAACCTGCAGGTGCGAGCATCAGCTGCAATGTTTGAGTCACGATTGCAGGGCAATCTTGAAAACGGTCTGTTCTTGGGAAAATGGATATTGAAGCGTGAACTGTCTCTCGTTCGGTACTGACGCTATATCCGTTCCATGTATTTCAGGTCCTGAGTGCGTTCGGCAGTGCCCTCCTGTCGCTGCAGCCGCTGCGCGTGCCGAGCTTCAGCTTTGCGTGGCTGGAGCTGATGAGCCACCGCATGCTCATGCCCAAGCTGCTGCTGGTCACGGCCCCTAAGGGCTGGCCGCTCTTCCAGCGCCTGCTCCTCGCGCTCTTCGCCTTCATGGAGCCCTACCTGGGAAACGCCGAGCTCACAGACTCGGTGAGCTCCGCATTGCGTGCCTGGCTGCTGACAATCCGCTGAAGGACAAGCTTCGCTGTCCCTTTGCAGCTCGTTCTTGGGCGGGACCGACGATTGTCCTTGCAAGACGTGCTTCAATGAAGGACCGGCGTCCGTTTCTTGTCGCTTTTTTTTCCTGGTGAGGCGTCCCTTTCAGCTCGGGGCCCTTGCTGGTCGCAGGTTCGTCTGCTGTACAAGGGCACTCTGCGCGTCCTGCTGGTCCTGCTGCACGACTTCCCCGAGTTCCTGTGCGACCACCACTTCAGCTTCTGCAACGTCATCCCGGCCAGCTGCATCCAGATGCGGAACCTCATCCTCAGCGCCTTCCCCCGCAACATGCGCCTGCCCGACCCCTTCACTCCAAACCTCAAGGTGACCCCAGCTCTACTTCAGAGCCACACTTGCCGCAACTTCCCTTACTGTTGCAGTACGCTATGCTGTGGTGTGCTGCACCTGCTCCGTTGTTCAGATGGGATCGACCTTATGCAGATTTTCCCCGCAGTGGCTGTCTTCTGACGCTCGGGTGGTGCGCAGGTGGACTTGTTGCCTGAGATCAGTCAGGCGCCGCGCATCCTGTCCGATGTCGAGGTGGCGTTCCGGGGGAAGCCTCTGAAGCAGGAGGTGGACGAGTATCTCAAAGTGAGCGTCGCCGCATGACATAGAGCCAAGGGGGGACCCACCTTCAAAGGAGGCCAAGTGCCCAACGAGCGATCGCAGTCTGCCTCTGCTTATGCAGCCAGGAAGGTGCTGAGCACAAGGCCTCGTTTGGTGTCCTTTCAAAGTTTTCTAGCATTTTGTAATCCTTGCATTTGGTATCCGAAAGTGACGTTGTCCGGTGTCTGAGGCAGCTCTCTTTGTTGTGCCATGCAGAATCGGCAGCCGCAGTCGTTCCTGAACGACCTTGCGCACAAGCTGCTGGCCAGCCCGCAAGAAGCTGCCCTGCGAGGGACGCGCTACAACGTGCCGCTCATCAACTGCCTGGTCCTCTATGTCGGGATGCAGGTCAGTTGACCCCTGTGCCCCTGTGCTGACGCGATGCCGGGAAGCTGTCAAGCGGACTGTGACCGGAAGGTGCATTGGCGTCCACTGGGCAACAGCATCCGAAACTGTCATTGCAGAACTTGTCACAGCGCTACTGCTGCTGTAAAGATCTGTTTCCGCTTACGGGGCGTACTTCTGTTCTCGGATTGAAGCCCTTCATCGCGCTCGAAGGCCTCACCAGAGGGCTCCTCCTTGTTGTGCAGGCGCTGCAGCAGCTGCAGAGTAAGGCGCCCCAGCAGCTCGCGGTTCCTACGGCGCCCATCACCCACAGTGCGCCCATGGACATCTTCCAGCGGCTGGTGGTGGAGCTGGACACCGAGGGCCGCTACCTCTTCCTGAACGCCATCGCCAACCAGCTGCGGTACCCCAACAACCACACCCACTATTTCTCGTGCGTTCTGCTCTACCTCTTCGCCGAGGCCACGCAGGAGGTCGTGCAGGAGCAGATCACGCGGGTCCTCTTAGAGAGGCTCATCGTGAACAGGCCTCACCCCTGGGGGTTGCTCATCACCTTCATTGAGCTCATCAAGAACCCGAGATACAATTTCTGGAGCCACTCGTTCTGCCGCTGTGCACCAGAGATTGAGAAGCTGTTTGAGAGCGTAGCGCGCTCCTGCAGTGCGCACGTTGACACGCCTGGAGCTTTGCCAGCAAACGAGCAGATCAAGGTCTAGAACTTAGAAAGCCTTTATCAGGAGTGTTTGCATGTTGTACATAACTCTTGACTGGTGAAGTAGGTACGCTGAGCAAAAGCTCGCTTAAACAACTGATCTCTTGTACTTGCATGGCGCATGTCATTGGTCTGTGTCATAATCCCCCGTGTCAAGGCAATCTGCATTCACTCGCCTCAGCAATTGGGCCATGGTGCAGTAGGGAAGTCGTCGTTTCTGATGTCAATAGTTTATCTGAAATAGGTGGTTCGCATTTTGAACTTGATGGCCATCCACAACACTGCAGTGCCTATAAACTTCCGTCTGGCCGGTCTCGATTGCGTCTTCATGTCTGCACGCGATCCGACATGGTCCCATTGCATGTAGCGAGCTAGCTCATGAGACGCTACACATAAGGCTCTATAGCATGATGATCTGCCGCCAAGCTAGTAGCTTAGCGAGTGACCGATCTGATGTATTCGTCACTGCATCAAGAACTCTTCAGGTATTATTAAAGCCGCCATACTCGACCACCATGAATTCAGACCTCAAAATCTTGCAATGCACATGCTTACAACGTGTCTACAGGTGCCACGGTGGCCACATTGCTATGGCTCTCAATAAGGGTCTGAATCGTCAACGGACATTGCTTTCATCGAGTGCCTGTTGGTTTAGTCTGGTTCGAAAATCTGAGCCGGCGCATGGAGGCTGTGTCCCCCTGAGGCCAGAAGCCTCTTCCAGAAGGCCACACCGCAGAGATAGACTCGTTCACCTATCCATAACAAAGGGCGTTGGCTCGAGCAACTGTGACGCTAGATCCAGATAATCTTCGCACAGTCTTCGTTCCGATGCACGATAGTAGTCGCAGTATCCAGCCCGAATGTCGGACCCCGCCTCCACCCCCTGCGCGGCCCGCATGCCCCCTGTTCCCGGGCCATCCGCTTCCCCCTTCTCAATCTCATCCTCGTCCCGCAGGCTCCCCCAGCCGGCGCCTGCTACGTCCTCCGGCTCGTCGGCGCCGTCCAGTGCCCGCAGCCTCGCCTTCAGCAGCTCGGCCAACCAGCGCACCGCGTCCTCGTGGGCCGTCTCAGCAGCATCAGACGATGCCGCCACCTCACCCACCGGCGCCTCTACCGGAGACATGTCCTGCGGCAAGAGGGAGACGGTCCACGTGATCCATCCGTGCAAATAAGGCACCGCGGTTCCCATTGCGGCCCTCGAGGGTGCACTGTTCATCCAAACAAGCCTCAATGGCAACGGACCGAATGTGCAACTCAACATATGCGTTCCTGAGATCTCTCAATTTCTGAAGTCATCGCGCAAGTGTGATGTGGCATCTCGAATAGCAGCCCCGTTGGGAGGGGCGAACGCACTCACCGCCCTCTCTTCCTGGGCTGCGGCCTGTTCCGCCTCCGCTGCGGGCATCGTCACTACCCGCGCTGCCGCGAGCGCAGCCTGCCACGAGTGCACCGCCGCCTGGGGCTCCTCGTCCAGGTCCGGGAGCAGCCAGCGCAGGGAGAGGCCCTGCAGGCAGGAACGCAGTTAGCGAGGCCGGGGGGCGAGCGGAGTGCCCATAACGGCGTCGAGGCACAGGGTGACGGCGGCACTGGCAGGAGGCGAGGCAGGCAGCAGGCGCCCAAGTACGATCAAGCTGCAGCAAGCGCCAAGTATGGGCGGGGCGGGGCCTCACCCGGCTGCGGAGGAGGGCCAGCCGCTCAGGCAGAGCGCCAAAGGGTTCTAGCGCAGAGGGCGGGGCGTGCAAGAGGAGGCGGTCGTGCGGATTGGCAGGGAGGGCGAAGCCGTACAGGAACAACAACTCCTGCACATAAGGTCGCATCAGCGACAGGGCTAGGGGACCGGCGTTCAGGAAGTAGCCGGTTGAGGGAACGTCCACTTGCAACATTGAGACAAAACGGCACAAAGGACTGGGCGATGCAGTTCAATCGTGACCACTCAATTGCACGCTCCTGTAAGAAGAGGTCAATCACTGTGCTGGAGTGAAACGTGAGTATGGTTGGAACAACTTCCAATCGAGTCTGCCTTGCAGGACATGGCCAAAAAGCGGGTCTCACCTCGTTGCTCTTATCTCCGTAGGAGATGCACACCTGCGTCGCAGGGGGCAGCGGCGCTGCTGCGACCAGCACCATGGCGTCATCAACTGCCACCCGCACAACAGGGGAGGCAGAGGCTGCGCAGAGCAGAGGACACGTTAAACACTCGGGCCAAGTGAAAGACACTGGCTGGCAATGGAAGGGAGTGGAAAGTGGAGCTTCGAGAAGGAGGCTGACAACTTTGCAGCAACTGTCCAATGTTGAAGCTACGCCGCAACCTGGGCCGCCTGCGGGGGTGCCCTGTGTTCCTCACCATGGTTGCAGAAGTCGATGAACGGCAGCAGCCCCTCCTGCATGTTGTCGTCAGGGGTGCCGTCCGGGGTCGGGGCAGGCCACTCGAGCAGCCTGCTCCACACCACCACGTGGCTCCACACCCAGTCGTGCCAGGAGGGGGCTGCGCTGACGCCCACTCGCTGGAAGGCGGCGTGCAGCAGGGCCTGCACCTTGCTGTCCCACAACGCCTGCACGGAGCATAGAGCGACTTCTGAGAACGAAGGGATGGGGCTCGCAAACGGGAGATACAATTGACGAGAAGGAGGCCCTGTAGTGGCAGTCCGTAGGTTGTCTACTGTGGGACTGGTCTTAGCATGGGCCCCATAACTCCTGTGTGAGCAGCAGGGCAGGCTGTCCTGTCAGCAGACAGAGGCCCGCAAGCTTGGCTGACAAGCGTCGCACTTCTAGGACCCGGCTGGCACCCCACAGCCACATGCACTGGGGACACGGCGTGGTTGGGGCCAGGGCCGCACCTGCAGCTGGCGCCGCATGCTCAGGGTGGCGGCCAGGAGGGGAGTCCCGCGCAGCGCCTGCAGCTCGTGGTCCGTCCAGGTGAGCGGGACAGGGCACTCGCGCGGACGCGGGAGCACCGCCAAGTAGCTGATAGGTGAATGTGGTCAAGGGGGCACGAGTAAACGGCTACTCGGGGCAAGGGGCCCTAAGCGTGATCGCCCCCGGCACGTGATTGCAAGAGCTCATGGCTTGCAGGGCTGTGGTGTGGGGGCTGCAGTGGGTCACATACTCTCTACTACGTTGGTGTTCTCAAAGAGCGACCGAATAAGGCCCATACCCCGCACCCATATCCACACAAAGCGCGGGATGTGTGGATACGGCGCCCAGGCGGAGCGCGGGCCGAGTGCCTTGTGCACCACGAGAAAGAGCATGAGGCACAGCCGCCCGTCGCCCTCCCCCTCAGCCAATAGGCCCCCAAAGAAGTCGCCCAGCTGCGGGTCCTCCAGGCACGTCTGGACGGTCAAGGCCAGGCCAGCGAGGGGGATGCGGCACAGCACCCCTGCAGGGGGAAGAGGCATTGGGCGGTGATCGTAGGCCAAACTGAGGGAATGCGACATCTGTTGCCAGCTTGGAGGGAATGAGGCAAGCCAAGCGGGAGCCTGTTTCCAACCGTTGTGCTTCAGGGGACAGTCACCAGAGCAATGTGGCAACCGGGGGGGCAGGGAGGCCCCACCATCGTCAGCGCTGGGCTCGTGCTGGGCCGTGTACACTCCCAGGCCCCACTCGGGGTTGTCTGCACTGAGGCGGATGTGCGCACCTCGCAGCTCCGCCCCATGCTTCTGCAGCGCACACAGGGGCGATCAGCTGGACCACCAGCCAGGGCAGGCGCCAGCACAGGAGAGGAGGCTGGAAACAGGTGACACGCAAGCTGGACCAGGGTACTGTGCAAGCCTGGGATGAGGTCCCTCACCTCAAGCCACTCCTCGAAGCTGGAAAGCGCCTCCAGCGCCATTCTGCGGCCCCTATTAGCCTAAGGCTACAGCTAGTGATCTACACGCATTCCCCTTGCCTTCTTGGCCCCAGGCCGGTTTAACACAGGGGTTACACACACGTAGAAGCTCAGAACCTTGCCGGGTGGTAGGTTCGTCATACGGTACATCGAACCGTCGAGACAGTCTGCTAAAAAACGGGAACCGTTCGATGAGCAAATTTCAGAGTCCTTCTTCAGTGCGGAACCATGTTTCTAATCCTAACCAGTTGGAGAGGGCTTGATGTACAGCACGCAGATTGTTGGTGCAGCACCAGTTCCACTTCTTGGCATTGCATCTTGCAGCTTGCGTCTCCTTCTGCCCTCCGCCCCCCTGATGCCAGCGATGGCGATCGAGCCGGCGGCAGGGGCGGTGGTGGCCCCGCGGCGGCAGTACAGCATGGCCGATGTGCTGCAGCTGCGCAGTGGTGCGGCCTGCAACCTGTCCCTGGAAGAAGCGGGCATTGTCACGGAGCCAGCCACCCAAATTATCTTCAGAGGCGCCTCGCAGTCTCCTGCTCCTGGCACGGGTGGGCAATTGATGGCAAAGCGCGGCGAGAGGGA
>DF237288.1:82210-100504 GCA_000708835.1 Klebsormidium nitens
GGCGAGAGGGAGGCTGCTGCCAGTGCCAGGTGGCAGAAGGCGCCGGCCGGCAGCCCTGGGCACCACCACCACCCCCGACGCTCCAATGGAGAGGCCCCTGCCCCGCAGCATCAGAGGCAGGGCGGGCCAGGGGCTGCTGCGGGGCATCGGCCGCTGCCGGTGGTGATGGGGGGTGGGGCGGAGGAGGAGGAGTGGGGCGATGCAGAGGAGGACAGCGAGGATGAGAACCCGCAGTACAAGGCATTCCATGTGAGCGGCCAGCCCGACTTCAGCATCGAGGAGCCAGACGCAGAGGAATACCTGAGGAGGGTCAGGTGGGGCCAGCACGCACCCCACGCGAGCTAGGAACTGCTTGGAAAAGTCGTTCTGGATGCATCCTGTGCTGCTTAGTGGCGTGCGCCGTTGCTCCTACGAGTATGGTCGATTTCTCTGATCCTTACTCCACCAGAGCCTCCCAGCCTGTGGGCTTGGGCTTGGGACTCAGCGAGCTGCACACTGCACAACCGAACCTCCATGCCTCTTCTCATGCCCTTCACCATTTGGTCTCTGCCCCTCCAGGTGGGAAGCCCAGCGGTGTCCGCGCGTGGTGGTGGCCCCCGCGCACGAGCGGCCACCCGCAGCCCCTGAGCAGACCCCATACATGCCGGCCCTGCCCGGCGTAACTGCGTGCGCCCCGCACCTGCTGCCCTCCTCGGAGTGGGAGGCGTGCTTCCTGGCCGACTTCTCAGACCTGCGCACTGTGAGTTCCCTTCATTGCCTCTCCCTGTCCTCAGGGGAAAAAACCCGCTCCTAAGTGTGTTTGGATGCCACCGGGTCTGTGATTGGTTCAGGTCACAAGGACAGCTGACTGGATCATAACTCTGAGACCCGTGGTGTCTCCCTCATGTGCCACTCCGCGCCTCTTGCCTCTACAGGAGCTCGTCCGCCTGCTTGACCTGCTGGAGGAGGCGGACGCGGCTGCGCTGTCCTCTTTGCCGTCCTCTGCGGCAGCCATCCCTTCTGTGCGCGACGCCAGCGCCTGGAAACGCTTCTGCCTTGGCCCCAGCCCTGGGCCCCAGCCCGCCGAGGGCCTGGCCAGCCAGCGCGAGGGGGGGCCGCAGGAGGGGCAGCCGGGGGAGGGCTCTGGCTGCAGCGGAGCGGTCGAGGGCAGTGGCAACGAGGGGGGGGCTCAGAAAGAGCGGGATGCAGGCAGGGAGGAGAGTTTTGAGGGCACGGCCTGCCAAACACTTGATGAGCGGGAGGGGGTCCAAAGCTTGAGCCAGGAGGAAGAAGGCCGGGGGGGAGTGCATGGTGAGGGACTGGATGGCGGGGGAGCGCAGGAGGCGGGGCCCACCAAGGAGTTGGCGGTTCAGGGAGGTGCCTCACCCGATGAGAGAGACACAGAGCGGGTGCAAGTGACGGCCGGGGCTGACGGGGGGACCCCCGGACACCATACCGGGGAGAATGGAAGCTGGCAGACTGGGAGTGGATCAAGCGGGGATCCTCAGCGAGGCTCACCAAGAGCCGGCAGCCCCGCAGCTACAGGAAGCGGGAAGGCAGGCCTGAGAGAGACGCAGGGCGGCGGCGGCATGGAGGATTCTGGCAGCCTTGGGGCAGAGCCCCCGTCGGAAGTGGGAACTGCGAAGGACGGGGCAGCAGCCAACGCAGACAGCCAAGGGGGTGACATCACCACAACAAGCCCGCCAGTGCGACGGGCGCGGCGGCGGGAGGCGCTGTTGGAGGGCGTGCTGCCGTTCCTGGGCATCCTGCTGCGGCTGGACCAGGTGAGCGGGGACGAGGGGCGCGGGGCAGGGGCGGCCATCCGCCACCCCGTGCGGGGCGGGCTCCTCTGGGCTGGTCTGGGTAGCGACTCCGTCCCATCCGCTTGCCTTACATCAAGCATCTCGTCTTGTCTCCAAGAAGACGTCGTGACTGGCTCTCGATCATCAGCGCAGGCCGCTGGCCTTCTCCCGCTGCTTCCCGGCTGACCGCTTTCCCCCGCTTGTGCCTGCTGTTCTCCAGGTGGCGCTCGCGGTCCACCTGCGGCACCACGTGCGCTGGCTGCAGGAGCTGCCCCCCTCCGCTGCGCTGGACCGGCGGCGCGGCGCGTGGCTGTTTGCTCTGTGCGCCACAGTGGGCAAGCCCCTGGACCCGGACACCCAGGCCGCCCTGCGCGACCTGCTGCGCACTGCGGCCCTCAGGCGAGCCAACAAGGTGAGGGGCGGCCGCTGCGGGATGCCGCAGAAGCCAGTCCTGGTGCATAAGCCTGCTTGCCCGGGTTGCGAATTGTACAAGAGCTAACCTGACGTCGTGGGCAGCGGCCGATGTGGCCGTTAATGGGAGCTGTGCATGGTCACCCGTGCGCAGTTCACTTGCGAGCATGCTTCTCGGTCACTCTGCTCTCGAGAGTCCTTGACCGGGCCCTCGAGCTCCATGACGACTCACTGCTTCTGCCGTCGGCGGCTGGCTGAGCGGCCCTCCCCCGGTGCGTGCCGTGTGCAGGTGTCGCCCGGCGACCCCGAGCTGGCGGTGCTCAACATGCTGATCGCCATCGCGGGCCGCTACTTCGGGCAGCAGGAGCGCTGAGCGCGGCCGCCGCAGCGGAGCGGACAGCTGGTGCACGAGAGCGGGCTGAGAAGGACTGAGCGTGGCGGGAAAGAGGGGTGGGGATTTGCTGGTAAGCAGGGCTGATCCCAGTGCAGGTTGGCAGTAGGATGGGCTTTGTGCGGTACAGCAGAGGGCCAACGGAGTGGAGGCGGTCGAGGTTCAGCGAGAGTCCGGCATACGGTCTTGCTGTCGAGCATGCAGAGGTGTTATTATGTACTGACGTGAGATCATGTGCCCCCAGTAGTGGTTCTACAGTGGCGGTGACGGGACATACGTGGTGCTTATGAAGGTTCTCCCTGATTTGACTTACTCAGTGGAGACCACAATATCTAACACTCGCTGCGGGGCTTTCTCTTTGTACATGCAATGTCTGGGCACGCTAGACTCAAGTCATAGCCTGTCACGCTGGCTCTATGTGTCGCGCCATTGTTGTGTTGGAGTATGCTTCGAAGATCTGCAGGTTTCGTACGGCTGGTACATGCTGGTTTTTTAGATAATTCCACGCTCTTGCAAGATGAGCAATTATGCTCGCCAACCTACGTTCGTCTGGCTCATGGCTGTCGATCTTATTAGGCTAGGCTTTAACTAGGAGGCTTTACATCTAGTGAGTGCCAAAGTCTGGGACAGACGCAGCGCGTGCTGCGTCTACTGGTCATGTAGAAGCGTGTTTGGCAGGGAGCTGAAATGCAGCTTCGTGTTGCATAGAATGCTGTATCGATGACGTACAGCGAAATTGAGAGTCGACATTTGAATAACCATGCAAGTCGATCTTATGAAACACGGACATACTTTTGGCGATTGTCAGATTGATCAACACTGGCTGCCTGGCGCCATACGACTTGACATGCGGCTTTATCATGTTACACACCAATTACATATATGTTCGATTGTAAGTGCGAAAACAATTTGATTGTCGACAAACCAGGCCAGATTGTCGCTGCATCACGGTCAGCCCTGGGCGGCCTGCTGAAGCGACATACCAATTGTTCAAGGGGGCCCGTTAATAAAAGGTTGACCTGGTATCCCACGACTTCCAATAACGGGGCTGGCTCGGCAACGGCCATGGGCTGAAACGTTTGAGAACCAGCAACTGTCGTCACTTCGGTCGAAGGCCAAGGCCAACGAGGCATTACCATGACTTTTCAAGGGCACCATGATTTTGTAGATCTAAACAGGATGAGGTCAAGCACGCGTTGTAACCATGCAGGAGTGCAAGATTGGGGACGCGAAGCTCCAGAGAAAGGATGGCAGGAGCAAGCGGAGGGCAAAAGTAAGCATGGCCCTGAACGAGGCCGTTCGCAACACGTTTTGCTCAACACCTGTTCAGAACCAGCCGATGTCGAACCTCTTTTTGAACCCAAACAATAAAGAAGCATTTTCCGGATTTTTCTGGTCGACTTGCAGCATTAGTTGCCACTTCAACCTCCTCTTCTCTTTCGTCACGGGGTCGTCCTTCTTGCCAGCCTGCAATCAGCAGCAGGATGTCAAACCCCCGAAATCGGTAGAACCATAGGACCAAAGGACCTCGAGATGCACCCAAGCAGCGAACAACAACGCAGGCATGACTTTCCGCACAGTGCCTGCGGGGGGGTGCCCCGCGCGCCCCCATGTCCAGGAGCTTACCCACAGGCCCGCCCAGAAGACGCCCTGGCTGGACGTGTACCCGGCCTTGTACAGCAGTGACCGCCGGCTGTACTTGTACTGAGTGTCGAACTCGGTGGTGCCCGGGAAGTAGCGGAAGCTGCGCGGACCACCGGGCGGTGCGTTAGCGGCCGCCAGTGTGCGCCAGTGATGCACGCACATTGCCCCCGACAGCACTCCAATGCCGGCATCCTTCTCTCAAGACTGGTCCACCGAGCAATGAAGGGCATGTGGCGGGGGGCCCACTTCCCTTCTCACCTGACTTTGTGGCCGTTGTTGAAGCGCCGCTTGAAGACGCAGCTGCTCTGGAGGGTGGGCAGCAGCACCGAAGGGATCACCGTCACGTCGTCATCCTGTTAACACAGGGGTCAACCCCGTCAGTCAATGATGCTCCATCCCACTGTCAGAGGGGAGCTTGCTCAGATGCCCACAGCCGGCGGTGGCACTCTGGCCATGCAGTGATGTGTGGCACAGGAGGCGTGCTGACCTTGTAGCGATACGTGAGGTCCAGCGTCCGCAGCGCGCTGTGGCCCTCAGCCAGGAGCGTCCCGCGCAGCAGCGGCAGCTTGAGCGCCGCCGTGACCCCCGCCGGCACCGCGTCGTCAAAGTGCTGATAGCTCAGCTGCCCAAGCGGACACGCCACGCTGCCCGTGATCTACACCCGGGGGAAGGCAGCATCAGCGCAGTGCAGCCCCAATTGAGAAGGCCACATTCCATTTCGCACCACAAATGTCCATCGGGCTCGCGCGACATAGAGAGGGCGGGCAGGCGGATGCAGCCCCCGGCAGAGACCAGGCGGGCCAGCATCGGCGGGCGGTGGCGTCTCACCAGTGTCTTTTCATTGACGGCAAACACGCCGTTGCCCCGCAGGCCCTTGCTCTGGCTCTCCGCCTGCGCCACCAGCGCCCCCTCATGTTCCTGGCACACGCAGCACAAGGGATGGCAATCAGGACAAGGGGAAGACAGGGCTGGGCGCCCACACACTAAAGACTAGCATGGCAGCCCAATGCTGGGGAACACTTGCAGGCCGCGAGGTGGCGGCCGGGGCTGGCGCGCACCTTGACATCGTGCTCGTAGCGCAGCTTGAGGTTGCGGCCCAGCGGCTGGGTGAAGGTGAGGAAGGGCGCCTCCTCCGGGACGTTGAGCTGCGCGGAGAAGACCTTGGTGAACACGCCCAGGGTGGGGCCCTCAAAGCGGCGCTCCTCCGGCAAAAAGTCCCACGACGCTTTCAGCTTGATGCGGTCATGCCACAGCCGCGTGCTCAGCTTGTTTTGAAACACATTTGTGTCGCTATCATACTGCGTCGTTAGCTTACCCCACCGTCTCCGGGGGGCGCCTCCCACAGCGGGCCTCACTGCAGGAGGCGTGACCACTGTGGTTTGCGCCGGAACTCTGATGACTGTCACCGGGACAGCCTCCACCTCGACTGCCTCTCCACCTGCTTCCCGCTTGTCAAATGTCCACGGGAAACGAAACCCGCCAGGCTGACTGGCGGATGCCCCCTGTTCCTCCCCGGGCGCCATTCAATTCCCGCAATGTAGCTCACTGTTCCCCTTGCCTGCTAGCACAGCGTTGTTTGTACGTTCTGTGCAGAAGTCGAGAGCTGCCCTGCACATTGCTGCAAGGCGCAGGTTGCACGTCGTAGTAGTAGTACCTGCCCACGTCCCTTCTGTCGGGCTGCACTGCAGCTTCATGTGCAGTGTCAGCTAGTGCAGCACAGCCAGCAGGTGGAGCTTGGAACTTGCAAGTTGTGCAAGTTTTAAAATTAGACGGTCCGAAGATCCTTAGAGTTCAATCGAACGGTTTCAAATCCACGAGAGTTATTACATCTAGCTTCACATAGGAGAAGCTTTCAACCAAGAAGGGCCATGATTCGCATGAACATGGTGCAACCTGTCCGGGTGGATCAGGACTCAGGAGTTGCAGATTTGCACTTGCAATCCAAGCCTTGAGTACCGCATAGGGGAGTCCTCTTCTGCCTCCTGGGCCCCGCAAGTTTCCTAGGCTTTCTCCTGCAGTGTGGCAGGCAGATCGTTGCATGTAGAGGTGCGCCTGGGCGCCATGGAGGGTCTCATTGGGTTGTCAGAGCTGGTGGAGCAGGCGCAGGCGCTGCTGGGCGACGCCGACAGCTCAGGGGGCGCATCGACGTTCCTGCGGGTGGTGGCCCTGGGCAGCGTGGTGAGACAGCAGGCCGCGATGCAGCTCCAGTTGATTGCCAAGAACAGCGTGGAGATGCGCGGCCACAATGGCCAGACGGCCTGCCGCATGCAAGATGAGCTTGGGTATGCAATTGACTGGTTGTCTCCACGTTGCGTGCAGGGCTCCGGCAAAACTGCGGTGCTCAACAGTCTCTTGGGATACCCGGTTCTGGTAAGCCTGTGGCCTGCCCCAGCTCAAACTGCAGCAAGATCTGCCCCTGTCCTTGCCTGCGCGCTCTCCTGCCCCCCTGCGCTCTGTTCTGCTGGCGTGTCTGATCCTTGAGGCCCTGGGGCCCTCTGTGGTGCAGCCTACCGGGAAGGTGGAGGGCGGAGCCACGCGCATACCGCTCGTGGTCAATGTGACGCGCAGCGGAGGGATGGGCGTGAGGGCAGTCCTGGGGAACAGGAGCTTGCTCACCGCAGGTTAGGGGATAGACCATCCCATCTGCAGCAGCTCCTCCGGGTGCAATTGCCGGATGCGTGCATTGCTTAGGTTTGCGTGTGCGTATGTTGTTGGGTCGGGCCGCTTCTGCTGCTGATCCTGGGCCTGTGCGTGCTTGCTGCAGGGGAGATCCGGCGCGCGATCCAGGGCGAGATGAAGAAGGGGCTGCTGCCCAACGTCCTCAAGCGGGGCTCCAAGGACCTTGTGGAGCTCAGCGTCTCCGCAGCCGCAGGTGAGCGCTCCCCCCCGTGCGACGCGCCTGTACTGCCGCCTGCACGTGCTGGGGGTCGCTCCGGCTACCATGATTGAGCATGTTGGACCCGTTTGTTCATGGAGTCTTGGACCAGTTCTCCAATCAGCTGCTGCTAGGTTGTTCTCAAGAGTTGAACACGCTATGAGTTTGCAATTTGTTTCCTGCTTGAAATATTGCTCTGGTACAAGTTGGCCCCGTCAGCCCCTCTCATTGTGCCTCTCTGCCCTGTGGCGTGTGCTCTGCAGCCCCTCCGCTCACGTTGGTTGATCTGCCGGGAATATTGGACAAAGCATCAGAACGTGATGATCTGGTGAGAGTCGTCATCCTTAGCACAATCTCCTTTCCAATCGAAGCGGGGAATGCATCAAGCGCTGTGCTTGGATCTGCACCCTGGCAGCCTTTGTCCCCCCATGCTTGCTGTCTCAGTCTGCTCTAACCCGCGTCCTTGCCACGTCGCAGGTCACTGAGTTTGCTGGCAGCAACGACGCCATCCTCCTTGTTGCTCTTCCTGCCCAGGCGGCCCCTGGGGTTGCCAACACGCGCGTCCTCCGCTTTGCCCAGGAGCTTGATCCAGACGGTAAGCCTGCCCGCCCAGCGCTTCAGCAGCTCACAGCATTTCAGGCAGCCCACCTGCTTCTCCCATTGGCTGCGTTCCGTGCAGCCAACTACACCTGCCTGCCTGCATTCCCCTTGCCCCCAGCCTGTGTCTTCTGACGCTGCGCTGCGCGGTGCGCAGGGTCGCGTACGGTGGGCGTGCTGACGCGCGTGGACCAGGCTGCCGGGGATGCGCGCGCGCTGTCGGCCACGAGCGCGCTGCTGCAGGGGCAGGGCCCCGGGCTGAGCCGCGAGATCCCGTGGGTGGCCACCATCACCAAGGCGCAGGCGGACGTGAGCGCGGACGAGAGCCTGGCCGGGTCGTTCCAGGCGGAGCTGGACATGCTGCGCAACATCCTGGGCCGCGGCTCGCAGCTGCGCCTCGGCCGCACCGCGCTCATCGAGGCGCTCTTTGCCACCATCCGCAACAGGACCAAGCAGAAGATCCCCACGCTGCTCGCTGGGTGAGGGCCAGTGTGGAACATCTGAGGGCAAGGCCGCGCAGTTTTGCGCTCCTCACCTGCTCATGGTGTCAATGTCGTCCAGCCAAGGGGCATCTATCACGCAATTGTGGGGGAGCGAAGACACTGCCAATCTGTTTTGGAGGACCAATGGCATTTTAATTCTGCCTGGGAACAGATGCCATCGCGGAATCTGCTGCTTTGCACTGGGGTCTACTGCTAAGTCCTGAGACTTGTTCCAGGGGCACCTCTTGTGCGACCAGCAGCGCCCTCGTCTGTTGACACATGTTGTACGGCGCGTGCAGGCTCGAGGGGCGTTCTGCGCAAGTGGAGGAGGAGCTGGTGCGCCTGGGCGAGCGGCGCGCCACCACCAGCGAGGGCCACCGCGCCGTCGTGCTGGAGCTGGCGCGCGAGTTTGACGACACCTTCAACCAGCACATTGAGTCGGGCGAGGTCAGCGCCCACCCACCGCCCACTGCCTCTCGCAAGCACCCCAGCAGAGCTTGCAGCGGCACACGCCTACGAAATGCTCATAGCCGTGGCACCGCATACTTTGGGGTCTGCTTGTGCCCTTCCGCTGCCCCCTACTCCTGGCTGAAGGCGGTTGCTTCGTGTTGTTGTGTGCAGGTGGGGGGTGCCAAGATGGTGTCCTCGTTTGAGACGAGCCTGCCCCAGCGCATCCGCCGCCTGCCGCTGGACGACCTCTTTGAGCTGGCCGCCATCAAGAAGGTGAGCCTCACCGCGTCCGGTTGCCCCCTGGGGCCCAGCAGCCCTGCTCGCACACAGCGGCACCTGCTGCGGCACCTGCACTACAGCTGAGTTCAAGGCTGAGCCTGGGTTGCGGGGGTGGTTGGCTGGCTGGTGCTGACTGCGGTGTGTGGGCGTGCAGCTGGTGGAGGAGGCGGACGGGTACCAGCCGTACCTGCTGTCCCCCGAGAAGGGCCTGCGCGCGCTGGTCAAGAAGTGCCTGGATCTGGCCAAGCCGCCGTCGCTGCAGTGCGTGGACGAGGTGCACCGCACGCTGCTCGAGGTCGTCAGCGCGGCCGCCGCCGCCACGCCCGGCCTGAGCCGGTACCCGCCGCTGCGGCGCTGCATCGTGGAGCTGGCAAGCGGTGCGCTGGACGCGTATCGGTTGGAGGCCAAGACGATGGTGGTGGCGCTGGTGGACATGGAGCGCAGCTTCATCCACCCCACCAAGTTCCGCAAGCTCGTGCAGCGCCGCCTCGAGAAGCTCGCCTACGAGGAGGACATGAAGGAGACCGCCAAGACGCAGGAGCAGTCCCTGCTCTCCAAGGTGCGCGCGTCAGGTCATCGCGGGGCACAGGGGCGGCCATTGCTGTAGGCCGGCCATAATGATTCTCTGTAACCTGGGTTGGTTCCCGGTGTGCAACTTTTGGCAGTTCGTTATACAACACTGATTGGAGCATCAGGGCTACGCTAGAAGGAATACAGTGAGGTTATACGTGCTGCTGACTCTCCTGGAGGAGTAGGGTTGCTAAGCGAAGGACCAAATATAATCACAGCAGGTCACTGGCTTGTAGATGCCGTTCACGCTACCTTTGTTTGTCAGGCCGCTCAGGTCCGCCAGTACAACCTCGGGGCCTTAGTGACAAGTAGCTCATGTACGTTGGAAAGGACTTGAGCTGTTGCTCGGTCGACGCTTGAGCGTGGTGTTATCCGTGCAGATCACGGGGCGGCGGTCGACGAGCGAGAAGGCGGCGGAGGCGGGCAAGGGCGCGTCGCTCAAGGAGCAGAAGGAGGCGGCCAGCAGCAAGAGCACGCCGCCCACGACGCCCACCAAGGAGGCCAACAATACGCAAACCGGCTTCGTCAGCGGCCAGGAAATGATTGCAGGTGGGCACGCCCGCTGCCAGGGCCGCCTCTTGTGCAGCTTACACAGCATGTTGCATTCGTCTCCGCCCCTTTGAGACACACTATCGTTGCTTCCAGTGGTCCAATCCAGTTGATGTGCAGCGCTGAGCGCGGTGGTTTGTGCGTGGGTGCAGGCTACTTGTGGAAGAAGAGCTCCGACTCTAACTCGTGGAGCAAGCGCTGGTTCGTCTTGAACGGCAAGATTGGCAGGGTAAGCCCCCCCTCGTCACAGCCGTGCCAGTGCGCAGCGGGCAGGCTTGATCAGGCTGCGAGCTCGGGCCGGTGGTGCAAGATTTGTCATCGAGAGTGGGAATAAGTGTATGCGTGTGCATGTGCGTTCGTGCGTATGTACGTGTGGGCGTCCGCGCGTGCGTGCCGTGGCTGCTGACGCGCGCGGGTGGTGGTGTGGCGGGTGCAGCTGGCGTACATGAAGAAGCCGGAGGACAAGTACTTCCGCGGCGTGGTCAAGCTGGAGGAGTGCATCGTGGAGGAGCTGGTGGACCGCGAGGACCTGCTGGACGGGCCCGAGAGCAGCGGCTCCACGGGGCCGGAGCCGGGCAAGGACGGCAAGCCCACGCGCCAGGTGCTGAAGAGCAGCTCCAGCCTCGGCCAGGCGCAGACGCTCGCCTTCCGCATCACCAACAAGACGCCCTACAAGTCCGTCGTCAAGGGTGAGTAGCCCCGCGCCCCCCCCCCTCACGCCCGGCTGCGCGCCACACTGCTGCTGCGCACTGCCCTGGATCGCTGCGAGCCGCCTGCTTGCCTGCCGCTGAGGCCGTCTCCCGGCGGTGCTTGCAGTGCACAACTCGCTGCTGCTGCGCGCGGAGAACGCGGCGGAGAAGCAGGAGTGGGTGTCCAAGATGCGCGCCGTCGCCGCGCGCGCCTCGGGGGCCAAGGAGGTCGAGAGCGACGCCGACTCGGGCTACGACAACGAGGTATGCGCCCGCCCGCCGTACTTTTCCCACCCCCGTCGAGCCGTCTCGAGCAGCAGCCTCGCTGCTCCTGCCTGCTTGGTGTGGCAGTGGCGTGGTCGCCCGACGCTGACGCTCCTTTGGGCGGGTGTGGGTGCAGGAGCCTCCTGCTGCGGCGGCGCCTCCGGTTCGTGCGGTGCGGCCGGCTGACCCGGATGCGGAGCTGCGGCTGATGGGGTCCGAGGTGCGCGACTACGTGGACGCAGTGCTCGAGAACCTGGCCGCCAACATCCCCAAGGTGAGCGCGCCAGGGGTGCCGGAATGGGGTGGCCTGGAGCGCGGAGGCGCAGACAAAGCTCTCCCCACCCTGTTTTTGAACCGGTGGGGATCCTTCGGATTCGGCTTCATGCAAATCTGGTCCAAGTCGAAGCCACTGCTCGCAACAAACCTATGATGAAATGACTGCACACCACAGATTCACGGCTTCGGCAAGCAGATCGGCCGCAGCATCCAACGTCCTTAGAACCTGCACCGGAGTTACAGCATCACAGAGGCATTTCTGTGGGTGCGGCCCAGGATGTCTGGTGTGCATATGCGCGCATGCTCGGCCGACCGTGCGGCTGCGTCGTCACATTTGTTCGCCGTGGCTGGTGTGGTGCAGGCGGTGGTGTTTTGCCAGATCGAGCGCGCCAAGGAGACGCTGCTGAACAAGCTGTACAGCGGCATCAGCGCGCAGGCGGACACGGGCATCGACGGCCTGCTGCAGGAGGACGGCGAGGTGCGGCAGCAGCGCGAGCGCTTCATGCAGCAGAACGACGCGCTCAAGAAGCTGCAGCGCCAGCTCAGCATGCAGGAGGCCAAGGTCGCCATCGAGGGCGGGCCCGACCCAGGTACGCACGCACCGCGCGCAGCAGCCACGCAGGGTCTGTGCACGTCTGTGACGCACTCCCTCCAACCCTGTGGCGTGACATCCGTGCGCCTGCTTCCTCGTGCCCGCCCCTGAGCCGGCTTTCTTGGTGCAGGTGCGGAACCGGTTGAGGACAACAGCTGGCGGACGGCCTTCCGAGACGCCGGCCAGGACGGCAGCTACGCGGACGTGCCGCCCAGCCCGGTGGCCAACGGGGGGTCGCTCCCAAAGTCGCGCATGTCGCGGGAATATTCTGAACCAGTGCAACGAGAAGCACCAGCACCACCGCAAGTGTCGGAACCACAACCGCCGAAGTCCAAATCAAGATGGGGTTTTTAGAGGACCACTTATGACGTTTTTGGAATACAAGGGGACGTTGGTTGCTTCAAATGCGCAGCTCCCATACTATTGCTAGGTTCCAAGGTCCGGGAATGCACTCTGCTGGTTACCAAGACAATCAAGAGGTTGTATTTCATTTGAGTCCTGGCCCAGTCATCCTTCTACAAGATGTTGGGTGCATTCTGCTTGTTTGTGTTGAGTCTAGTGATGGGTTACTCTCGCCAACACACGCCACAATGATACATCCCTGATTGAAGGAGTGAATAATAGCTCGACTTGCTCTAGCTTGGCCTGCATGTCACTACGCCTCATGGTAGCCATGAACCCGGATTCGGTTGCATAGATAAAAGTTGGAATGCATGAGTAGATGGTTACTGATATGGTACAATCAATACATGAACTATTGTCGGTTTAAGGAGAATGCTGTAGTGACCAATTTGTTCTCCGGTTTTGCACGTTGGTCCTGGATATACATTTGGGGACCACTATGATGCAAATGTGGCCGGAACTTGGGTTTCAATATATGGTCAAGTACTTGTGCATGTTTATCACTGATGCTCAATTAGTCAAAATGCTCTCATGCAGGGGCCGAGTGGCGATCGATCGCCGTTTCCCATGCAGGTTATGAAAGCGTGGAAAGAGTGTTTCAATTAGAGATTTTGATATTGCATGCTAATTGAAAAGCTAGGGCTACAAGGACAGAACAAGGTATTTTTAAGATGTGCGCGATCATGCATAGTACATATCTATATCTCATGATCAAAGATTAAAGCAATAAGAACGTGTGAATTCGTTTGGATGTACACCCTATGCTGGCACGCATCTTAGGCCAGTGCCCAAGTATGTGGACCCATGGAGATGTAAGCCGGTATAGAGACCGAGTTTATTGTGACTTTTGAGTACGACGTGCTTGCCAGCCCGCATTGTAGTACGCGCACTTTTTCGTTTTAGGGGCATGCCATCGGTATGCTAGATTGTGTTGGTAATCGTTTTTCAGCATGCACTCTGAATATTCAAACAACTTAATTCAACCCAGGACGATCTACGAGCCTGTACCTTGGGAGGCTTTCATGAGCACTAACTTCGAGATGAAATTGTTGACGATCTGCTTTCCGTTCTGTGTAATGATACTTTCGGGATGGAATTGGACGCCCTGCAAAAGAAATCCAAGGGGAATCAGCACGGGGAGCCTGTTTTCACCGAGTTGTCAGGAGTGGCCCACTTGGTGACGATACTTCAGCTCAAGGCTCAAGCTGCCAACGTCAGCCTTTTCCAAACGTCCAAACGTCCAACGTCCAAACGTCCGTGATTGCCACTGAAGGCAATTGGACGATACCTGAAAGTCTCCAAATACAACGTTTTGTGTCTGCTCCGTGTGACCCATATTCTGACAGATTTAAACGACAAACGGCGGTTCCAAAAGGGTCTGAATGTGCAACAAAGCCTGCACCTTCCCTGGAAAGATAATCGTCATCTACCGATGTTCAAAATTCAGTGAAAGTTGCATTTGTACAGGCAGAGCACTCAAGGGAACCATTGCTTGCGCTCAAAACAAGTGCGACAAGGTGCCGTGGAGATACACGAACGTAAGAAGAGTCCGTTATTGCACTTCCGAGCCTGACCTCGATGTGCGGGTACTTCCGGTGCCGCGCTCCCATGACGAGGCCGTCCTCGGTCCATGCCGTGATCTCCAGCTCGTCGTTGGGGAAGGTCTCCCGCTCGATGACCAGGCTGTGGTACCGCGCAGCAGTGAAGGGGCTGCAGCACAACATGGGACCAAGAAGATTTGAGTCTGCGAGAGATCGAAGATTCATCCTCGATGCCTTCCAAGCCGCTTTTCTGATCTGCTGATTGGGGGCCAAACCTGAGCCTCTCAGACCGCCATTGTTGAAGGGTTCTGATAGAGTACTCAAGGATGGCATGCAGTAGAAACCAGCAGCTCGACATGTCGATACACGGGACCAGAAGCCTAGTGATAGCCGTCAACTGGTTCAAATTCCGGGACAGAAAGAGAGGCGGAGGTCGGGATGCTGATCGAGTAGTACGGCTTTGAAGGACTTGCCTACATCACGGGACATGCAAAGAGCACCCAAGCAGAGGATGCTTTCTCCGGGACCACGTGTTTGATTATGGGCGGAGATACGATCTCGGCTTACTTGCTCAGGCCCACCAGAAGTCCCGACTCTTGATCGGTTTGGTTGTGGTAAACTGGAGATGTTTTCCCATGCATGACGCCATGTGGTGCCCGGACTATTCGCCCTGCCGGAAAAGGAACAAATCATGAGCCCAAGAGGAGAGTATCAACGTGCAAAAAATGGGTACATCCCCTTCGAATAAACGATATAAATGAGCGGCCACAAGAAGCAAGCCGTTGCAACCACCCTGTAAAGCTCTTGTCAGCATGATTGTAGAGATGGACTGCTGTCCTAGACATGAGCGTTCGTCTCGATAAAGTAGGTACGGGGTACCTTCAAAAAAGCACAAGACGGGTTTTTTCAACATCTCAAGACAAGCCCCCAAAGCAATGGCCAGGCCCACAAGCGCCCACGTATACAATGGTCACAGCAATTGGAGCGGCCAAGCAACCTCCCACACGCAAGCTTTCCGTCCTGCTGTGGCTCAGCCTCACCCCCGAAGGCTTGCCCAATGCACTGCAGCCCCATGCACACCCCAAACAGCGGAACGCTCGGCCCCAGCTCGCGCACCGTCTCCAGGGAAATCCCCGAGTCCTCAGGCGTCCCTGGCCCGGGCGAGATCAGGAGCCCCCGGGGCGCCATCTCCCGAAGCTCGGGGACGCTGATCTCATCATTCCGGAACACGACGTGCTCGCACCCGAGGTCCCCCAGGTACTGGCACAGGTTGTATGTGAAGCTGTCGTAGTTATCTATCACGACTACGGGCCCTTGTCGGTTGTCGGTGGTGTGGATGGGGGCATTTATGCTGCCAGGTGCTTCGGGGGCGGCGACGGCGCAGGTGATTCTGCGGAGTGGCCGGCTGTGGCCTGGAGAGGAGACAGGGATGGTCTGAAGTTGAAGCAGGAGCTTGCTCACAAGTGACAGACTCAACGCTGGTGGTAAGAAGTCGTCAAAACTGAAGACACGTAGTGACATCTTAAGACGGATTCTCAGAAGTGAAGGACGAGACGACAATCGGTTGCTGAGCCGTTCATCATTTGGTTCACTTGGTACTAAACCACACAGAGTAGGCTGCCAGCAAAATTCAGAAGGTCAGTCCAATGAAAGAGGCGACACACAGCGCTTCCCATGTCAAAAAGCAAATGCCATTCCGTGTGCCAAGTGAGAAGACAATTAGCATTTGCCCAAACAGGGCCGCAAGCATTGGCATCTTGGCCCCACTTTTGTGTTTGACTGCACATTCTATCCAGTAAGAGGGTGTCTTTACCTCTTTCTGTATCCCGTAAACAGGGAGCTGCGCCTGGAGAAGTGCCCGCCCCCTTGCGTGCCTGGTACCTTCTCCTTGGAAGTGGTGAAACAGGTATTGAGTTTGACCACGCTCGACTCCGAGGCTCTGGCAAATCTAGAACCCGGACGACGTTGCAAGCTTGACAAGCCGCCTCCATCGAAGGGCCGTTGCTGCGGTGAATGACGTGAGAATTAATTCTGTCCCGTCGTTTCTGGATACAAGTTTAGGAACTTCTAGAAATGATGTCCTGGCCCCGTCATGGCCCCTTCAGTTTATATTTGCGGCAGCCGCCTACACTACACTAGACCAGCGTTGCGAGCTTGGGGTTTGAAGTTCCTGACACAATCATCATGAGGCTGCTGCATCAGAGTGCCTGGCTGCCATCAGAATGAATGTGACAACTGACGAAGAGGAGCCAACTCAGGCCAACTCGTTAGGGCGCCGTCATTTTGTAATTGGTAGTAGGTACCCCCCCATATTTAATTCGACCATTTTCGAAAGTGGTCCTGCGCCGAGGGGCCCCAAGCCCCCCCCCCCTCCCCGCCCTGCCACATAAGAGCCGGGCAGTGTAGCCAAAGGTCCAGCCAAAGCAGCAAACCGGATTAAGTCAACGTTTTTAACTGTATAATACTGGCAAACGGTCGTATATATCCCTCTCTTTTTGAAATTTGAAAGCAAAACAGCCCCGCAGGGCAGCTTTTCAGGAATTTGCGATCCAATTTGACTGTTTTGATGCTCATTTGTAGGATCGATACATAGATATGTTGGTGAACGTGGCTCATAAGACCCTCTGCACGGAAGCCTCAAGCGGTCCCCCCATGGGGGCCCCGAATCTCAGAATGCCCTTAAAGCCCCCCCCCCCTCCCGCCCTGGATCACCAATAGCTGGCCCTACGTACCCAAATAAATATGGGGGGGTAATAGGTATCAGGTACAAACTGACGGTTATTGAGGTATGTATATTATGTGACTGTATCAGTGTTTAACGCGCCGCGCACGCGCCAGGTACAAAGTGCGGCTGGCGTCGGGATTTGTGCGGCTGGCAGCAGGCCAGCCGCCCACCTTTGTGCGGCGGAATTTGGGACACAGCCGCACACTGTGTGCGCCTATGATGCAAGCTTGTGCCCGGAGCCCAGGCTCTTATGGGCCAAAATGCATAAAAGACGGCTCTGAACCGGCTTCAAGCAACGTTTACCGGGAACTACAGTCCTCAGTGATTGATATATAGAACGCGTCTCCGTCCGAGCATTGTGCCCGGGCCCCGGTCCCTTGCCAGCTAGCTCAGCTTGCCTTCTATAGGCAGACGAACGCCCCCATACATTTACTTCCCGGCTGAATAATTCCCGTATAAATATAGCCATATCGACGTGCCTTTTAAGACCTTTGCTATATATGTAGGCTTTACTTAATATGCGATAAGCCACTGCTTATAATGGTGTCGCACTTGCTTATGTAGCGTCAGCATGCATATATGTGCCGGAGGCTTTTTACAGCTTCAAACAAAGAGCTATAACGTGCTCCTTATAACTCCGCGCAAAAAGCATCCTAGGTGGCGCATTTTGGTTGCAAATCAGAACGGTTAAGAAACGGACCCCTGAAACCTAGCGCGAAGACCCTGGGTTTGGGTTCAGGAGTCTAACTTCTGGCTCAACCCAGAAAGTGTGCGGCACTTTTAGAGGGCAGCCGCCGCACACTGGTGCGCGGCGCTCGCAGGCCCGTATGCCCACTTTTGTGCGCCACGGATTTAGGGGGTTGTTAATCACTGGACTGTATGTCGAGTGTGTGTGCGGACAGTGCCAGGTGGGCCCATACCTAACAACATAGGACAGCCCCTCGGGGGTGTATCGAATCAGATTCTTCAAGCATGGATTGTCTGCAACGAGCACTCGATTCTTAAATTTTGGCGCGGTCCCCGATCAGCTGTCGAAAGTCGGCTACATTTGCAGGCACTGGCACTTTAGGCACCGCTCGAAGGGAGGGTTTCTGTCGTACGAGCGGTACCGTACCAGCGCCGTGCAAGGGACCGGGGTAGCCGACTTAAATTGACAGCTGGACGGCCAGTCAAAGGGAAGACGCGAGTGCGCGCGCAGGCGAAGCTGCTTTGGCAGGGGCGAAGCGGCCGCCGGGTGAATACGGCGAAAGTTGAGCTGTTTGCTCAGAAGATCATGATCGAAGGTGAGCCAACGTGGCGCCGGGTGAATACGGCTGCTGTGAAGGCAGTTGTGCTCATGTGTTTTGAGCTGGGCAAACGTGCCATAGGCCGCCGCCAGGTGAATATGGCACTGAGGTGTTGATCACCTCTTGAGGTGATTGCGTGCGGCTGATGCGCTGTATGTAGCTCGACTTTTGAAAGATGCAGGGAGCGCCGGGTGAATACGGTTGGTGATTATTGGTGTCGATTCACAATCGCAGGCCAGTATGTGGTCCACATCGTGGCCAACGGCTCGGAATCATGTCACACAGTGTGCCAGCAAGCGAAGATATCAGTGGTGTGCTGTGCGGGCAGAGTTCTGGAGAGAGTGGACAGTGAAAAGCAGAGACCGGCTGGGCAAGAGCGGAATGGTAGGTGATAAGAGGATAATGTTTCCCAGCATTCTGGTGATTGATTGCTGGGTATTACGAAGTATACGGTGGGTTTGGGTGGGAACGAAAAACAATGGCGCCTAAG
>DF237287.1:0-33085 GCA_000708835.1 Klebsormidium nitens
AACCCTCGTCGGGACGACTCGGTGGCTTAGGGGGGAAATAATGCATGACTATGAATTCCATACATAACCATACAACGAATTCATGTAGTTTCATCGCTTGTCAATAAACACGAGCGCTCCGAAGTACCGAGCCTAATCAGATGCCGAGCCTGTATCGCATGACACGTTTGCAGCTTGCAGTGCGTATCCAAAATGCGAAGCCATGTCCTTGGTAACTCTTGTATCTGATGCGTGCGAGCTGGAGGGGTTGCTATGAATGCAGACACATGAGACTCTCTTCGAAGGACGCATGTAGCTATCATGGTGGTCCTATAGAATCAACTTTTTTGGTTCTGTAGGGGACCTTGATCGGTGGCGCTTCTTGGGCTTGGCGGGGGTGCTGTGCACAGCCCCGTCATATGAGTGCCTCTGGTATTCCTCAAAGGCCTCTCTTACTTTGTCAGCCTGGCAGAAGGAAGAAGGATCCAAAGTAGGGCAGCTTTTGATGACTAGCGCGCAGCTAACCGGCAATCGACAGCTTGGAGGCAGGTCGAAAGCAGTAGCAGTGAGTGCTAGACTCTACTTCCTTCCTTGGCCATTCAGTAGGACGCACACGCTTCAATACTGAATTCTCTCAATCAAGTCATCCATTGAGCGGGTAATCAGGTCAAGAGGGGGCCTTTAACGGCATGATGAAGGACGGTCTTGACTCACAATGTTTGCTACAACCCGTAAGACGAACCACTGCAAGACGTTGCTCATAATGCAGCACTAGCAGAAGTGTGGCGCATAGCGATCAAGCTGCTGATGAGCAAGAAAACTCGTACCTTCGCAGGGTCCTTGGCGTACACCTTCACGATGTGCTCCTCAAAGACCTCGGGGAGCAGGTGGGAGACTTTGTGCTTCAGCATGAGGTACTTCTCCGTTGAGTCGAACCGCTGCAAAAAGGCGACACGAGCAGGATCTTTCGGCAAGTGAGTCAAGGAACGGTCGGGTGCTGTGGAAGTGGAAGGGCTGGGTTTATGAGAGATCTCTTGACGCTGCAACTTAGAAAGGTATCTGGACCGTGCTAATGCACAGTCTTTGAACTCTAACTCTGTCACACCAAGGAGAGAGGAGACACGTGGAGAGGGAGAGGGAGAACTTACGTCGAAGAAGTGGACGCTGCAAGCACGAGACAGGAAAACATCAGCTACAACTCTCGAAGTTGAAAGCACGTTTTCCAACAGATACCAGGGGCCCTACAAAACTTGCAATCGGGCCCCGTCTGCGCAATGTCCCATGGATTGCTCTGGAATGTCTACTGTGCCCAAATCTGCAAACACGCAAATTGGTTGCTGCGCATAGCAAACGCGCTGCGTGCTCACTTGTCCACAGGGTTCTTGTCTCCCAGAGCGTAGTTGATCTTCACGTTGGCGACTGCAATGTCGTCTGGCAGCAGTGCACCTTTTGATATCTGCAACCAAGAAGTCTGCGGGATGTTAATTTGAACCACAACTTCCCCATCCTCAATGCATCCGCACAACCTGGGCCAAAAATCCTGCTCTTTCTGACCGCTTGAAAGATGCTGGGGACAGACATCAGGAAAAGTCTGCTCTTTCTTACCGTCTGAAAGATGCTGGGCCGAGAGTTTAGGTAAAAGAGGCTGGCATGAGCCTTTTATGATCAACAGAAGGCGCTCTGCCTAGTACCCTTCAGTCGAACAAGAAGCGAAGTCCAACCTCACCGCCGCAATGTGGGCCGGTGTGACTTTCTCGCTCTTCCTGGGGCAGTCCTTGGGCTTGACGTACGAAGCACAGTAGCGGTAAAGATCCCTCTTCCGCAGCCTTTCAATGATCTTCCGTGAGGCTGCGAGCTCGGGTGCGTCGGAAACCTCGATCTTCTTCAAGATCGTATCGTCGAGCTGTCAAAACAAAAATCGATCGGTGCGGAGCATCGGAATGATTTTAAGTTCGATCTAAACAAGAGACCCCCAACCCGGCTTCTCGCGTGAGTCCAGCTGCAGGAATAGGCACCCAACGCTGAATGTTTGATTGCAGCTCAAACAAAGACGAGTACTTTGAAGCCTTCGAATCTTTCTCACGACCAACCTACTCGGCAAACTGATAAGCAGAAAGAAGCCTCTTTACAGCTCTTGACAGGACCCCTTTCAAAGAGCTGCAGTCTTGGAGTTGTTGAGTCAAGGCCTCTTGCAATCCCGGAGTCTTACAATACTTGAAAGTGGCGAATTTGTCTGTGAACTTACCTTCCAGTAGGTTGCGGGGTCGTTGACAGTCTCCGTGAACTTCAGGTAAGGGTCTGCCAGAGACAGAGCATCCGTGATCATGGCTTCGACAGCCTGCATAGAGATGCTTCCGCAGTCAGCCATGCTACAAAGATAGTCTCGACGATCTCCCGAGGAATCCGACGCAATCACGGAAACGAGACAAACTCGAGCTGAAAAGATGGAATAGGTGTTCCAAGTGGCAGTTTTTAGTAGCAATCCTGCCTCACCTTGACCTTGTCATGGGTATATACAGTCCTGTAAAGCCGTGCTCTTGTCGCGAACAGGTGGTACAAGTTGTCACCTGCAAGAAGTGGCTTGTAGATTAAGTAGGCTCTTTTGGCGCAGGCTCTTACCTCGCGAATTTCACAACCTTAGTAATTCAACCAGTAAAAAGCTGTTTGATTCTGAAAAGGCGAAACAGGCACTCCAGCCAGATTCTCGCCAAACGATTCGCAGAGAGCACGTCAAATGGCTTTAAAGGGCCAGACAGTGAAAGTTGGGTAAAGACGAGCTATTTCGCCAAGTCCTTTTTAGACGACCAAGAGAGAGCAGCGGGAGTACCAGCGAACGGTCAAAGGCACATAAGGAGACGTAATCCGGGCCGAGGGAAACGACTTAATGCATGGCCGCTGACAGAAGGCAACGCGAGCTCACATTGTTTCTGCCTGAAGCATATCTCGTTGTCAATCACCTTCATGCCCATAATGAGCCTGGAGACACATAGTGGGTGTAAGAAGCAGATATGCACGCGTCTCAGAAAATAACACACGGATGAGATAACAGCGAAAGAGCGATCGCTTTGATCTGACAGCATTTGCTAGGCAGACGGCAAGCCCTGCCACTCGAAAGATCCAATTAGCGCTGGCATGGAGGCTCCAGCGTAATTTTACGAAGCAGCCAGAGAAAGTGCAAGACAAGTTCGGCTACACATAACTTCCGTCAAAACCTTGTAGGACGCTCGTAGGACAATGTGTTGGACTCCATTCTTACCTCTCATATGAGTAACCTGACTCGACCCCACTGTTTCTACAGTCCCGGGCTATGTAGTCAAACTTATCTACGTCAATGCTGTTCCGGACGTTTGCAACGACGTCGAAGAGGAACCGCTTGTTATCGTGCTGCATGTTCCAGCATCACATGAGTTCGAACATGTTTCGAACGGGAGGTCGAACAATGATAATGACTGTGTATACTCAAAGGCTCGACGAGGGAATGCCTTCCCTTTTCAAAAAGACGGTATGATGATCCAGAAAGAGCAAAGATTGAAGGCTGGGAAATTGCTGACTCCAAAGTGGCGAGAATGGCCGGACTGTATCTATCAGAAGAACCTCAACCTTTGACGTCGATTGAGAACCTGTACTTGATTCCATTTCACTTTGCTGCAACGCCACCTCACCTCATCAGGAAGGACTACCGTCCCAAGAATAAGATCCTGCACAGACAGGGGAGTGAAATGGTGTGGGACAACATGCCGCCTTCTTATCCTCAAACTTCGAGATACTCTGCAGAACAAGTGAATGTTTCCCCGTCCGAAGAGCATTGTCCTTCACTCAAGAAACTCTGGCATACCCAAAGATACCTACCTATCTGAGTTTCTAACCTCACCTTCACACGCTTCAGAAGAGCCGGAGGGATGTCGACATTGTAAGTTTCCACGATATAATCCAGCATCTTGGTGGACATGTGCTCGTGCTTCCAATCTTCAAGGGCTGGAATCTTGGAGAGGATCTCGTTGTCAAACACTGCAGAGGACAGCGCCGAGAAATGGCTTCATGAGAGCAACAGGGACGACCAGTTGTTGCCTAAGCTACATGAAAGCTACTGTTCAGGGGCCATGCAGACCCATCCAGTTCCAAATTTACATGCTACTGTGGATCAGGAGAGCTTTCCATATTCGTCCGAATTAGTGACAGGTCTGACTCAATCAATTAATGAAAGTGCTGAACAAGGATCTTCAAATGCAACCAATGGTAGGACTTCAAAAGCTCACCATGAGAGAATGGTCCATGACCCAAGTCGTGGCAGAGTCCTGCGCAGTATAGACGGGAAAGGTAAAGACAACAGCATGTTTCTGGTTACTCTAACCTATGACTTGGCTGAAGCTGTCATTCTGGCATAGTGCCCTTTCGGCAGCTGTTTGCCGGAGATAGGTTTGCCAGGTCAGATGTCAGAGCGTTTGAATAGCAACAGCTGACAAAGCACAGTTTGGGAGCGTTCAGGGCACGGGCTCACCTGCTAGCATCAGGGCGCTTCTGTCGAATTCAGTCAGATCAAGCTCTGCTTGCTGGAAATGGCTCAGATGTTCATACACGTCCCCGGCTAACTTGTATGTTCCTGCACACATTGAGGACCAGTCAACATTTCAAAGACAGAAAGGCTTTTGAGGGCTTCTTGTCACATCCTCTAGGATCACTCGATTAGTGTGTGGTCTCAACTGTAAGTACGGTTTTACTCACCAAGCGAGTGTTCAAAGCGGGTGTGAATAGCTCCCGGGAACACGAAGCTGCAGCAACCTAGTTGCTTGATGTCTCTCAACCTGCAGAGACAGGTAAGAACTTCAGTCCTGTCCATTGCAATGATGTGACCGTTTGATAGCGATCAAAATGTGATGCCAAACCGATCAAGCATGCCCCGTGTACCAAGAAAACTTTTGTGTTTGTAAAGCATACGGTGAAGGGATCATGCCACGGACTTTAAGTTGGACTAAATAGACTCCTGGTCAGGAGGGGGCTCACCGTTGGAATGGTGGTGTGTCAATGATCTGGAGGGCCACCTACAGCAAACGACCGAGGTCTGATGAGGCCAATGTCTGGTGCTTTGTAAGCTCCTAACCCACCTTACGTGACATGCAATCTTTCAGCTGAATGAATTGATTGCTCTAATGAGGGAACTGAAGTCTCACCAGGTCAGGGCACTGCTTCTACAGTGGGGGGCTAAGCACTACTTTGACAGCATTGTGAGCGAGGTCAGCTCTGTACTCACCGGATCTAAAGATATTGTTCCGTGCACATTGTCATGAATCTCTTTTGTTCGTGCGGTTCTGTGCGCCTGCACCAGCGGGCGGTTCGCTTGCTGGGACATGGTGAAATCATCCTCTTCTAGAAAGCCGTTCATTTTTGTAGCACAATCCACTCCCCCAGCTTTACCTGCAGATGCATAAACTTTCTCAGCACTATCTAACATGCAAGTCTCACCATCTTTGCCTTCGCAAATGTTTGAGGCTCTGTGGCTGCTCAAAGCGTCAGAAATGGTCAATAGAATGCTATTCTTATGACGAAGATTGAGTTCCAGTGCTGACATTTGCTTTTCAACCCACCTATTAGCAGCAATCATAGCACCACTACCAATTGCCGCTCGTTGCACTCTCGCATATGCAAATGATACGGGTGATCCAAATAGCTATGTTTCAAGTGGTAAAAACATCAATACAGGATGAAGTAGTAGAAAGGCCATCAGGTGAGGTACTTACAAGTCTTTCAATCCAGCTCACTTTCGACAGCCCCTTTCTTTTTGCATTGGACCTGTGTGCTTTGCTCGATCCTGTCACGCCGCTCAAGTAAGCCCACCTTTTCAGCAGAAAACTGAGCCTTGCTAAATGGACGGCATTGAGAAGCCCTTTCTCCCTTGTCAGAACAAGAGGAAATCAGCTCAACCTTGACGCGTAGACAGCATTGGACAGAAGATTGTAGCCTCAAGAATCAAAGCCAGCTCAAACTCAAGGCGACCATCCCCAAGCTTGCACCTGGAAGTTGAACACTGTGACTTGAATAGTTGGACGTTCAGAATTGAATTAATCATATGCATCGTTGCGGACGTTTGGAAAAGCCAGAAATCCGACGCGTACGAAACGTACCAAATTTGGAAAGCACGCCGACGTTGGTCGGAGATCCGACGCGCGCATTACTAGTCAAAGCCGCGCGCATACTAGGTATGTCTGGTAATGGTAAAACGTCGACGTGCCTGTCGTCGTAATTAATAAGGCATCCAGCTTTCTGGGGGATCCCGCAGAAATTGCGGCCACCTCAATGATGACCGTTCGATGACCACCGAGGCCCGACGGATCCTACCGGTATGTGACCTGGAGGTCTTCGGTACTCGACGCTAATGTTTCGCTACAGTCTGCTGGGCCACGGCCCACAAGCCGTACAGGTTAAGTTTCAGTTTAGATTACTGCCGGACGATCCGCGTATGGCTGTGTTCGATCTGTTCTTGGTCCGATCGGACCCTTTGCTCGGCGCTTCTAGAATGTGAGCTGGCCGAGCGAAATTTGGTAACGAATCAGGTCTCTCTCTGTGAAACCATCCCCGGGGATTTTAGCCAGGCAATTCTCGCCCTGCCAGATCTATCACCTTATCGGAGTCGAATAGAACCGAAGGAAGCGGAGATGATGAGATGGAAGATCGATACATCCCAAATCCTCAAATATGCATACCGTAATTCCAAATCCATCAGGTAGAATCAACCAGCCTCACCCCGGCCGGGCGGTTGCTTGTTTTTACCCCGGTCGGACACAACATGCCCGGTTTCGAATTGTATGTACTATGGCGCCATGAGGGCGCCATGTACGTCCGCTTATAGAAATCAACCGAGCTGACTTCAGCAGCCAACCGAGCTTCAAGGACTGTTCCCCCGGTGCAGGAGGTTAACCGTTACTGACAACCGGTACGTGATTCTTACACACCGTACCCATGGGCAAGTAAAATCGTACGCCCAATAACCCAGGTATGTACGGTGCTTCCAATTACGGTATCATGGTCGCGGTGTAAAACGGTCACGGGTAGCCCGCGAGTACCAAACCGGTACCTCCTAGCTGACCAGCTGGAGATGTGTTGCCACGCTAGCTTGCACTAACACTAAGATAAGCTCCCGGGGGAGGGGTGCGGTTAGTCTGGGGGTTAGGGTGGGTGCGGGTGCGAAGGGCGTGACAAGAATCATTTGGTTAGGCCTTTTACTTTGGGCTCCCGGGAGCTGCGGTATGTATCTTGGTGCAAGCGGCGTTGCCAGTATTACCTACCTAAATTGCCATGGGCTTGCAAGTTGCATGCCGGCATGCATGGGGACCGGGCCGCCCCACTTGGAAATCATCCTGCGGCTGCTTGTCAACTTGGCTTGCGTACACCCCTCCCAGATCTGGACAGGTGTATGAGGTCTACTGTAGTCTACCAATCCGTACGAACGTAACCGTCCATGGGGGCTGGCCGCCAGTGCACTCTCCCCAAAAGTTTTGCTAAAATGACGAGACATCCGCTGCTCAGAGCAGTGCCGTTGCCATCCGTGGAATTGACATTCATGATTGCTTTGAAGCCCCATCGAACAGCTCATGAATGTTTGGCGGCCCACCATTACTTCTTCGTATAGGACCTAGCTGTGGTGGTGCTCGAGCAAGGTTGCTCCTTGCAGCAGTGGTACTCGTGCTATGTCTTCCCGAGCGCTTTGACATGAAGCGAGCTGATACTCCGAGTACCTGAATCTGGCAACGATGTGACAGGAAGAGGAAGTGGTCACCCGGTGCTTTTGGCTGAGGGCCAGGGGCTGAGCTCGCGTCCTGTCCGATGCATCCTGTCTGGTGCATGTTCTGCTCTGTTTCCACCAACGCATCTGGGAAGTGCCACCCGTTCTCCCCAAGACGTCCTCACCTCGGTGGCAGCAACGGTGAAAATTCAAGGGTTTCTTACTGCACCGGACAGGATATAGAGTCCTACATGCAAGCAGAGCAACAATGACATGTCTTGCATTCTGTGGGTATACCAATCCAGCTGCTTTGATTGCTGGTACTGAATGGCCGGCGAGGAGTTTCAAGTGTGGAACGCAGGAAGGGAGTTCTCCATGGGGGGCGAGCTCCAAGGGCCGGAGGCGGCTGGTATCATCGATCCGTTTTACGAATGCATGGATTGCCCCATGTTTGTGGACTTCACGCAGCCGGACAGAATATCGGAAGAGGATCTCCAAACATGGTTTGAGATGTATATTGACAGAGAAGGTGAGCTGGCAGCACCTCATTTGACTGTGACCAATCTTAGAATCAGCTCTTGTAAGAGTAGCCAGAATGATAAGTCAGCTCCTTCTTGGGGAGAAGGGCCAAAGTCCGCGGTTGGTGTTTTCTCCGCACCGGTTGAGGCAAGGGCCAAGCTGAAGTCAAGTATGTAGGGGCCTGAGAAAAAGGGGCTCGGAGAAGTGTCCCTGGCCAGTGCATTATTGAGGTATGCGCAGTAGTTCACAGCATTGGTGCGGATGGCACTCTTGGCACAGGTTTCAGCTTGGTTTCGAGCATTGTTTGCAACGTAGGGCCAATGAAAGTTTGAAGAGAGTGGTTGTGGCTTGAGATGATATGATTGAATCCACTTCTAGCTGAAGGAATCTAACCACCCTTGATCTGCATGATGGTGTCATCATGGTTCATTGGTTCTGGAAGCAGGGAGGCATCATGCTTTTAGAAAGAGACGATTGTCAGGGAGCCCCCTTATGGGGTATTTTGCGTCAGCTGCTTTGACACATCTTCTTTTGCCAATTCAGAGAATTTTAAGAGTATGGCTCGGATTGATATAGCTCACACCTTCCCAGCGTCAATCTGTCCCTGACTCTAACTTATTTTGCTTTCACTTCTGTATATGACAAAAATTCCTAGGTTCCCAGATCCGGGTGCCCTGGTTTGCTATAACATCTTTCTGGTTCAACAGCTGTTGTTTCAGCTCGTCCATGGTCGATGGAATCCAGACAGGTGCTCAGATAATTCACATGGAGGTGTTTTGCTCAACCTTGCGGTTCTCTTATGCAGTGATTAAGGGGCGTATGTCCCTCAGCAGATCACCCATGTCTATGCATAGATTGATCTCTTCCCCCTCTACTTTTAGCAGCATCATTCAAGGCGGAATTTTAGTTGCTCTGCAAAACAAAGTTTTCTTGCCTGTCGTTCGAAGTTGTCAACTTTTCCAGGTATTTGTAACATACTTTTCTAGAGACTGTCTTAGAGCTCTATCGTCGTTGGGAACACTGTATATCCAACAGCTCCCATGCCTTGCTTTTCTTCCTCTGCCTGTGTAAGGATGTGAATCCTGTCGCCCTTTCATTAAGTGCTTTCCAATCCACAGGCTAATATTCAGTGCAGGGTCAACTGACATCTCTCTCTTCGAAATTTCTTGGTACGTTTCTGTTTCGACTGACCAACAGTAACCCTTTCATTTGCAAAGAGAAACATTTGAACCCTGTCATTAGTTGGAATGCCCCTTCCTTGCAGATTGAAAAGGACAACCTTTATCCACCGCTTTTCTATTAGTGTGCCAGCCTTGGCGCTTCTAATATGTTCCTGTACCAATATCAGTCCTGGACTTCCCTGCCGCTTCGAAATTGCCCCTTTGTTGAGCTGCCAGCTGAGCTCTCCGTTCCCGCTATGCCTTCAGCTAAACGGTTTGCCTGTCAGGGGCTGCCTTCCCTGTGACAAAAAAGTAAGCCCAGTGATCCTCATGTCCTACTTCCATGTTCTACTAGCGTGACTAATCCTTGCCCCGCCCTATTTTTGTCTCAGTCGGCAAGCCCCGGAGCTACCCCCTGTTCCGGGACCCCATCATGGACCTCGCCCTCTGCGAATTGGAGGTTGAGCGTCTCCTCAAAGGCGCCCCGCCTTCTGGCCTGCGCCCCTTCCAGATAAACCAAACCCCCCCCAGGCAGAGGGCCACTTCCAAGGCCATTGCCACCCCCCCTCGGCAGAGAATTAACCCTACGGCGAGCTCCAGCCCGCCCCGCCACGGCAGCCCATCCGGCAGCCCCAACTCGGTGCTCTGTGCGCAGCCCCTTCGGAGGTCCAAATCGAGCAAAGGCTCCGCGTGGAGCCAGCCCTCAAAGGCGTCCGAATCCTACAGGCGTCCGGCGTTCGGGCCTGCTGACGTCAGCAGGACGTCGAAGTGGGGCCTGGTCACGTCGCTGAGCAAGTCGGCCGACCTGGGGTCTCCCAGAACGAAGCGCGCGCCCGAGCCGGCGCGGGTGTCCGAACCAAAGTTGGCCTTCAAGGTGCGTTTGGCGTCCAAACCAGAGCTGGCGTCCGAACTTTCTCAGGCGTCCGAACTTGGAGCGTGCCCAAAGCGGTACATGCTGCCAACTGCGGCGTCCATCCGAAAGCAGAGCCCAAAGGCATCCCGCCCCGTCAAGCCGTCAGCGGACGGCCTCGAGGGGGATCCCTCTGGGCGACGGCCGAAGTGGCAGCTGCCCTCCCCGGTGGTCCGGAGAACGACCCCCCGGCACAGCGTTGCGGCCAAGTCGAGGGCCGAGTCGAGTTGTGAGTGGAGTGCTCAGGCGCCGGGTTTGTCAAACCACTCTGGAAAGACTCCCGAATCCCAGAGCATCATAAAACATGTGGCCAAGGTCATGACCGGGCAGGGTTGTGAGCTGCCCGGGACTGTCAAGGGTCAGGACTTACCGCCGCCTGACCTCCAGAAGCGACCGGGACAGCCGGCACGCCCCCGCGTTGTGTTGCCGGAGCATGTGACGTACGCAAGTAGGAGCGCATATGATCTGGAGAAGCTCGCGGAGGAGCGGAAGGCTAGGTTGCGAGTGGAGTTGAATCGCAGAGCGGGAGAGGGAGCCACGTGGCAGAGGCAACCGGCTGGCCTGGGCGTTCTCCCGGGCGGCGGGAGTAGCCGTTTTGACGAGCAGGCGCAATGGGTGCTGGCTCTGTAATGCAGTAACGCGTAGGGGCAGGAGACATCCGCACGTTATCACCTCGATAGCGGCGCGTCCTAATGACAGTTAATGCGGCTTCTAACATGACCAAGTTTTGGAAGCAAACAGTCAAAGTCTGGTCAAGCTCGTTGCATGGGCAGGCCACTCGTGCTGATCTGTGGTCGTAGGTGCATACGATTCCTGACGCTTCACCTCTGAAGAGGTTACTTATAGGTGAGGGAAACAGAGTCTGATTCCAACTAACAATACCAGTAGCAAGTGTTGCAGTGCAAGTTAGTGTAGAAGCGTCAGAGTACGTATACAACTAACCGATAATCTGTTAGCTAGCTCAGACATGGTGTGCGCTGGTTTCGATCATGTTGTGCACCTAACTCGAGTGCACCTAACCATCGTGCACAGACTCGAGCTGATTTGCAACACGAAGGTGTTGAAGAAGGAATACCAGGCTACAATCGCTTTGTTTCGGTGCGCACCATGGTTTTTGCAGAAGAACGTTGCGGCCGCTTAGTTGGCAGGTTCATGAATCTGTTTGGTGCAAATACTGCATGTGCAGTCGGAGTGAAGCAAGGTTGGTGCTGGCTACGTACTCTGCGCATGGATCACGATATGCGTATGTGCAGGCCTGAAGCTTTTCGCGGATTCGGAACATCTACGAACGAGCTCCGCAGCTCCATTAAAGCGCCATCAACTTTCAACCACTTTAGTGACTGCGGCCTGCAATCCGCTTAATTTGCCAATACCGCGTCAAGCTTGCGACTTTTCTGCACAGCCCAGCTGGTAATGAGTGCGCATTATACAATATATAGCGTGTCCTAGCATGGCCTTATCATCATTTGACTGCAAAATCGGTCCACGTGATTATGCGTGTTCGTGGCGCCAAAAGTGACTCCCATTGGCTTTCGCTAGATATACGGTACTTCGTGCAACGGACAAGAGGCCAGCAGGCAAGTGCAACGGTATGCCTTGCAAATTAATGACATGTGCGCATCGATTTGAAACCACGGGTGTAAATGATAAGCTGAGCTCGACATGTCCTGAAGTACAAGCTTGCAGGCCCCTTTGAGGATCGAGGGTCAAAGGACTGGAACGATCATACCTACTGGGACCAAACGGGTCTTATGCTTCGCCGTAACCTTGTACATTTGACGAGGGGGACAGTCGCGCGCGCAGGTCAGAAACAGCAGGTTGGTGCAAGTCAGCTCGAAAACTGGCCAGGAGATCACCGAGATTTACTAAGAGCCCGGCTTTTCTTAGTGCATGAATAGGTGCTGTAGTCAGGCACACAAATGAAGGGGGGCTTCTGCTGGTGTATACCTTCCCTTTATCAAGTTACGATGCATGTATGGGGGCCCCTTGATATGTTGTTCGCCTGCCTTTGTAAGGCGTGCAAATCCGCGCTACATGACTATCTTCACGGGCCTGATGCTGTGCTGGTATTTCCCCGCGCCACATTTGTTGCTGTGTCCCTCCTAGGAGCCACAGTTACTGGGTCTAAAGCCGCTCCGATCTGGGAGAGGCGCCAGAAAAGAAGGCCTATAGCTCCCAGGACCAGAACCCTTATCTCAGAGTGACTGAGAGTGTCTTCGCCGCAGACGAATGAAAGAAAGAGAATGTAGAGCGCAGCCCACCCAAATAGGGGCCACAGCAGAAACGCGCCGATCCTTAACCACTTCGGAAGTGCAGAGAGGGGGGTGCCCCAAAGGGTAGGCTCGTTGTCAACCGTTGGCGCTCTTGTGTACGTCCCCTGTGTTCCCGCTTCCTTGCTAGCCATGAGGAGACGTCGTGGAGACGTCACGACCAATCTCTTGCAACCGGAGGAACGTAACGACGGATGTCGCTGAGGGGAACCTGCAAAGAGACCCAAGGATTTGAGGATTTGACGGCTTGGCCGTTTGGACGTTAAAATAGCACCCAAGCTGCAAACTTTTGCGTCAAGAAATTCTGCATTAGACTACGGGCAGATTCCATGTTGACATTAATGTGTTCCCTGATCGTCCCAGCTGATCAGAACAGACTTTGATTTAAAGAACACCCGACAGCCAGGATTTGAATTGAAAGGACGAAGGTAATCAAAGACGAACTCCCCGATAATCGGAGAACTTGAAGTTGGGTATGGTGGAAATACTCTGCGCGTGAGCAAATAGCCCTCCTCTTTACAAACATGGAACCGGCCTTCGAACTTTGTTAAGATTGACCTCCTACGGTTGTGAGGTTTCAGCTTTTGCGGCCAGCATGCACTTGGTTCTCATTTGTGCCTCGAAAGTTTTGCGTTCCAAGATATATCAAACAACTGATGCAGCACTGAACTTTTTGGAGCCGCGTGTGCTGACTTGAGTTTGTCAATCCGTTTGATCAGTCCTCGCAATGTTATGCTACAACAACTTTCCAACTTAGTAGATTTGACCGTCGCGCCTGATCTGTCACCATGTGTCTATGTTCTATTTTCTCACCGACGTCATAGTATCGTTTTGACAGATCTGTTAGAAGGTAAAATTCACAAGCAATGGCACCACGATCTCTTTGCAACATTACAGAAGCACTCAAGAGAAAAACAATCTAGAAAATGCATATACGTACACAGATGGCGTCCCAGCAAACCGATTGACTTGAGCTACTTTGAGAAACTCTTGAGAAAAAGAGTTCCCCGAGAACTTTGCAATTACCGGCCTACCTTGAACACGTTAGGCGTTCTGAACAAAAGTCGCGTTGCTTTGAGGATCCAATACCCTGATATAGCTTCAGTCTGCGTCCGCTTACGCTTGCACTTTTGCTTTGTAAGTTTGAGCAGGCATTCATATTGTTCGTAGCCTGGCAATTGCCGCGCCAGTGACTCACTCTTGATTGGCCCGGCCGCGGCGCGCCGACACCCACGCGTCGGCCGCCGGCTGCGGCTTGCGGCCGTGGACCACCAAATCTGCTCCTGAACCCCCGAAGGTACGTACCGCATGGGCAAGACAACACCCGGCGCGGTACTGCAAACTTGGATCATCATGAGCGGAGCCTACTAGTAAGATGTCCCGCGCGGCATGGCCGCGCGAACGCGATCGGACCGGCCGCGGCCTTGCGAAAGCTCTCATCAAGCTCACAGATGCATATGCAGGATAACTTAGGCTTCGTTTTCAAGCTCTTCCAACGGCATCCAAGGATCGATGGTAGCCGCAGTGAATGTCATGTAGATCCAATACGCGGCACGACGATACGAAGCTAAATTTAGAAAGATCGACTAACCGGTTTATCCTTGTGCCATTGAATATGTAAGTTAGCTGTCATTTTCGACTCTCAAGCTGGCGATCGTGGAACGCTCACTGGCAATCATGGTGGGTCTGAATCATGAGAGGACGGGCCTTCAACATGCACTGAAGCAAAATCGTTGGCCGGATAGCGGGCCATGCACACGTTTGTAAGATATCGAATGATTCCGGTTCCAAATGCAGACAATTGCAAGATATACTGTGATAGAAATACACCCTGCCATTGTAGGCATGCACATGAATCTATCCTGTTTCAGATCCACAGATGATCATATCCTCCAATCGAAACAAATGTCCGTGTCCCTTACCCCAGATTTTGCCATTCGGCTTACTGCTAGGACCTAAAAAGAAAGACGCTCCCCGAGTCGAGTCGAGTCGAGTCGAGTCGATTCGATACGACTGTGTGCATTTCTACTCTAGCGTGCCGAGGAGATCGGACATGACCGTTCGTTAGCAGAGCAACACTGTTATACAGCCTCACGCCTCATAGAAGTCTCAGCTTCGCCTTCTGCGGATGCCGTCATATCTGGGCGTACTCTCTCGGCAAAGCAAAAGCCGTAGGAGCAACCGAACCCGCCTCAGCGCGATGCACGAAAGTCCTGCAAACCGCCCCGCTTCAAAACACCGCTATATCTTTTGACTCTATCATGCGCATGCCGCGTGCCAATCAACAAACCGTAGCGTCTTAACTGCCTTTGACGTACGATCAAACAAGCCGATACCGTCCGGCGGGGTCTCAAAACGAGCGCGTCGTCCGGAGGTCCCGGTCCGGATTTTCGGACAGCCGTTGCCGGTGCAGGAGCCCCCGCTCGTGCATGGCGGCCTGCGTCAGGTGGTGCTTGATCTCCAGGCCCGGCCACTCGGCAGACTGCACCTCGTCGTCGTCCGCCGCGCTCTGCAAATGTGTGACCATCTGCGCTATCAGTGACGGCTTTCAGAATGAAGAAGAAGGCGGAGGGACATTATTGCGTCATAACACTGAGGCCCCGCCACTCCGCCGACTGCACCTCGTCGTCGTCCGCTGCGCTCTGCAAACATTCGACCGTCTGCGCTGTTAAGGACTGCTGTCAGACGGAAGAGGGAAGCGGATTGAAGTTTCAGTCAGCTTGGGAAGAATCTCCAGGCACCTCGTCGTCGTCGACCGTGCTCTGCGGACGGTCATAACATTTGAGCTTTCACTTAACGGGTTTGCGATCGAAGAGGAGGCGAGGGCGCTCGGCAAAAATTCTGCCCGACTGAGCTTGTGAGTGAAAACCTTGACGGGCTGCCTCCCTCGGATTGCCTGCATTGCCGATCGCTCTTCGAACGTTCGTATCATTTGCAGTTTTCCTTAAGACCTTGACTTGAAAGGGACCGGAGGGTGCTAAAAGTCGGTTTGTAAAGAGAACGAGTATAAGAGCCGGCTCATTGGCGGGTAAGTCTCTTCTCGTCAGCAGCGGGGGAAATGCGATTGACAAATCGGGAAGCGGGATGGCGGCTCGAGTGACTCAACAGACCATCTCGACCGGTCCTCTGTTTGTGGACGCGTACAAATTTGATACGAACTCATCAATCAATTGTCTGTTTCTCTCTGTCCTTTTGTCGACTCCTTCAGCTTTGACCAAAGGGGGGTTGCAGCCGATATCAGCACGACAAACATGCAGATGATTGATGAGAAGTAATCGACGAAGTGAGGCCTAAAAAGAGGGGCCGTTGATTCCCAAATCCAGACACCAGGAGATATGACATGGAAACAGGTTCGCGCTGAGTTGAGAGCAGAAGTGTTCCGAGCAAGATAGTGACGAGATCGAAAAGTAACACCACAGTCGAGATCGCGAAACAAATGGCCAGAATCAGTCCCCGAAATGTCAAGAGCACTGTTGAGAAAAGCAAAGGCCGCAGGCGAGAAGGACGATTTTGAGAAGGAAGCAACAAAGGGAAACGCAGGCAAGGGGAGAGCGACGCGACCTACACCGCGATACATATGGGACACGCTTGGAAGCGCAACCCTCCCTACCTTGTCCAGCGACTGCCGGCCTCCATCGACTCTTTCCTCCACCAGCTCCGGCGGAAGAGGCGGCGCTTCTTCGTACTGGGCGGCGTCCAACTCGCGGAGGTCCCCCGGGGAGAAGAACCGGGGGAGCAGGAAGCGCCGCGCGGGCACAAGCAACATGATGGGGATCGGAAAGAGAATCCCGGCAATCTGCACCGGGGGTGGATGTACGATGAGAGAGCGCGCTGGAATGTGCCGCGATCAATGAAGAAGGGGAGTATGATAGTTCCGTTGGTGAAAGGAGGTGGCTGTGAGCAAGTCGGGACGTTTCCTAGCACGCAGAGCAAGATTTGTCTCCCACTGATTAGGATCTCATAATGTTTACCTTCTGGAAACAGACTGGTCCACTAGGTGCAGGGTAAGAGGATCGGGAGAGGTACCGTGTATCCTGAGCCAATCGTTCGAGACTTTGAAGAGAACGACATGGGGTAAGCGTAACCGCGGCCGAACGCAGAAGTTGAAGCGGATGACTTACTTCATCGACACGCGACGTTATTGCGAAGGCAACACCGTACTGTTGACACTTCGACAAAACGCTGTCCACTGGGCAAGCATCCGAAAGTCGGCAGAGGTTGTGTTCTTCGCCGAAACATAACCAGACCGAAGAAAGATATCCAAATTTGCAAATCGCTCAAAACAGCTGAACATATCTCCATTGCCGCCACAGTAGAAAACTCCTTACCGGGATCCACGTAATCCCGTACACCGCCGCAGTGTAGACGACCTGGAAGAGCGTGAAGGCGACTATGGTCCGGAACGGCACAACCTCTAAGTAGGGGGGGTGCTCCTTTTGTAGCAAGCGCATGCGGTGCGGCCGGCTGGTGAAACTCCACAGGCACCGGTCCCAGAACTGGCTCCCCGGGAGCGACTCGAGGGCCATGTACGCGAAAAAACCTGCGCCCAGTCAGAAAACAGCTGACGTAAACACGCGTTCACGTTGACAGCCGGGTATTGAGAATCCCCAGGCACCGGTCCTCCCCGGGAGCGACTCGAGTGCCATGTACGCATAGAAACCTGCGGCCGATTGGGGCCGGAGTCTGCTGACGTCATCGTGCGTCGTGTCGACAGCCAGCGTGTGGATTCTCGTCATTTTGAGATGTGAGAGGAGTTTTTCGAAGGACGATTTGTCGGAAGGAAGAGTGTAAAATTGGAAGATTGTCGATGAGAATACAACAACAAAGGACGACAAAGGCGAGTCCGCCGCTCAGATTAGCGAAACGAGAGAGGGTCACGGCTTCAAGGCGTTGGCCGATGGAGCCAAGATATGAATCAAAGACGGGCCATAAGTTGCCAGCAAAACCCCATAAAGCGGAATGCGTAGAACAATCGGTCATCGGCTGAGCGGTTTGCAAGCGAAGTTGGGGGCCGACGCGCCTGCTAAATCTTCATCCCAGATACAAGAAGCGCTCGTACGTCAGAAAGGTACCACCGCTGTTTTGCGTTTTCTTGAACCATGTAAAACCAGGATTGCTGCCAAGTCTATGAAAGTGAACCATGGGCTACAAAAGCTTTCAACAAAGTGAGCGAGATCGGCTGTCCTCACCCCACAAGACGCTCGTGGGGATCTGTCGCAGCGCGGGCGTGATGGCGAGGCACGCGAGCACGAGTGCGGACTGCAGAAGGGGCGTCACGCGCTGCTCCTTCACCTCCACCGGGATGTGCGTCTCCATCACCTTCGCCTCGCGCTCGGCGTCCGTTTCCGAGGGGCCGTCCGAATCGACGGCGCGGACGGCTCCTGAACCAAAGCGGTGAATGCATTTCGTCGCTTGGCGTCCTTTTTGAAATGGAGTTCAAATGGACGGTCCGAAAGGCCCTGAATCACAGGAATAGGACCGGAACGCATGACCGTCAATTTGGTTTTGGGAAGTGGGTTTACCGTCGACAAGTGGTCGGATTGTCGACGGTGACAAAGACCTGGGTCAAACTCGAGCGTGACAATACTATTGCATCGCCCGCCAACTGGCTTGTCTTACGATCCAAGTCGCAAAGTGAAGCGCTCAGCAGCCATGTTACCCTGTACTTCAACCAACCAACCCTCTCCAGTAATTGCGATCAAGTAAACTTGGCCCCAAGGTAATTCGATGTTACTACTGTAGTATCCGTTTCCGCCTTGTTCTTCCATTTAGCTTCCGAATGAGCGACAATACACCAGGATATGAGAAGGTTTGTGATCCTCTTGGTCGGAGACAACGAGCTAGTCCGAACTCAAAGTCAGTGGATAAAAGAGCTTACGGCCCCTTTTGTCCGAGCAAAACGAAACAGCCTGAGATAAGAGTACTGGGAGGCAGTCACCACTCACGATCCCACAGCGCGATCCAGTCAATCTGCCGTTTGAGTGTTTGAGCGAGGCTCTTGGTTTCATGGTACAAAACAAGCTTTCCTGAGATACAATGCCAGAAACAAAGTCACTCACGTTTTCGCAGCGCCGCTCGGTTGATCTGGCGCTTGAGCGTAGCAAGACTTTTAGTGTGCATGGGCGCCTGCGGGAGAACACCGTTAATGGGGGGCAACCCGATGAGGCCGCAGAGCAGGGTCAGGAATGCGAGCAGCAGCATGTCGTCTGCAGAAAGCAGCAAATCGAGGTTACTTATAAGGCGGGCCGCGGGGTACAGAGGGTTGTTAGAACGACTAGACCGCAGGGATCTGAAACCGATTAGTTACAGAGGTGGGTTAAGAAGAGTATGCATGACCAATTGAGCAGCCTTCGTGTGAGGACGAGGAAGAACTTAGGCTAACCGCATGGCTTCCGGATAACTCAAAAGCTGTCCAACCGTTCCGACCTCCACCTGGGGAAGTCACTTTCAAACCTGTCGGCCTTTCGCTCTCACTTCGCAACTGTGTTTTGCAAGCCTTTCAATCACCACAAGCTGAGCAGTGCGAACCGCCAGAGTCAACAAAGGGAATCTCCGCGGCTGTGCGGGTCAGCCTCACCCAATTACCAAACGTGGTTCCCGTGCATGGTAGAAGAGTTTCAGTATTCTAGGGTTTCAAGGGCACGGACGCGGCCTCAAACGAGTGCAGACTCACAGTTGTAGGCGGCGGGCTTTTTGAGGTTGAAGTCCTCTTGCTGCGCCATCTGCGACGAAACGTTGTGGTCGAAGTAGAACAGAACGGCGATGATAAACCCCGGAATGATCGCCGCTGCGACGTACGCCCCGTCCAAGTTGCCCAAGTCCTGCAGAAGAGATTCTTGTCTTCAGGAAAAGCAAGAGCCAGGAAGAATATTTTTGCCAGCCTGGGATGGGTGGGCTTAATTGTGGAGTTTAAGGTGGATATGGATGCGGAGCAGCTAATCGAACGGGTTGGGATCTCCCGTCTTCGCTTTTGTGCTGACTATTCCTTAAGCTACCTGTCCTGCATTGAAGAGCTATCTGCAGAAGAAGCAGCGTTGAGTTTCCTTCTCGGAAGGCGTCAACTTGATCACATTATAGCCCCAGAATCGACATCCTACGGTCCAGTGATCAGCAAGCAAGCTCGAAGTCAGAAGCTTGGGTGATCGCTGAGCGTCCGGTATGGATTGGACTCGGTCCCTGACTTGGAACCTTCACTGCACAACGCGATGACCTGAACGGGAGACGTTGCGCTTGTCCACTTCAGCATGGTAGTTTTCCAAACCATCCGGGAGCTCGACGGTTTGATTCGATAACGTCTAACATTTCTGACAAGCTCCTTTCGAAGGGTCATATGCGGCCTCAAGCGAGGCGACATGCTTTGGACTCGAGAACAGAGACAATCTGAGCTCGATAATACATAGAAAGATTGACACAGGTTTTCCAAACGCAGCGGTAACCTGCTTGGATCAAGGCCAGGGAACCGTATGACGGCCAGATCCTGAAGCCAGCGCATACCCCTGACACCTCAAAACCCCCAATCCTCCTGGGAGCAAGAACGAGAAACCACTAAACTCACCTTGGCCACAGTCCACGTGTCTTTGACGTTCCAGGTGTTGGGCAGGGCCAAACGGCGCAAAACGCCCGTCGGCGCCCCTTTGACGGCGAAGGAAAGCGCGCTCCAGACCGCGACCATGATGGGCACCTGCGGAGGTCGGGGTTTCAGCAATTCAGGGTCAAAGGTTAGGGACCGATAAGAGGAATGCTTGGGTCTTTCTCAGAATTCGACTACGTGAGGACTGAAGATGCAAACTCCTCGTTTGAAACGAAACGCACGACGCCCCAACATTGGTTCCAACCTGTAGACAATCGGGTATCCGTGCTTCTGGACAAACAGTGTTGAACAAGTGTCTTCAAAGTGCACCAATCGATTGGACAAGAATCGTGGTTGTGACCCTCTCCTTTTCGGGCGGCTCGCAACTTCAGACGAGGCGAAATATCTCGCATCCATCTCAGCAAGAAGCTCCCACGACGTGTCCTCTCCGCGGAAAGAAACCTTCTCCAGACGGGATACGTATCAAGAGCTACATAAGAGTAGAAAATCCACCCTGACTTGGCAGCAAAGGAAGAAAGCCCCGGACCCAGGCGGGGCCAAAGCGCCATCCCAGACCTTCAGCGACGTGACATGCATCAGGGACAAAACACAGCAGGCCCTCCGAGAAAATGAAAAGAACTTATTCGTACCCCGTAGTCCGCCAGGAAGCCCCGGATCCAGGCGGGTCCGAAGCGCCACCCGCGGGCGGTGCGCAGCACCATGGAGGTGAACAGCAGGCCGAAGCCCAGGACGAGGCCCCACAGCCCATTTACCAAGCGCCACTCGGGCAGCTGGGCAGCACCACTGGAAAAACAACGTGGAGAGTGCTCTTGAGAAATAGATCGAGTCTTCGGTTCACGGAAGGCCGAAACAAAGTGGAAATCATTGTAAACTAGAACTTAATGTGTAAGATTGAATCAGCATGCGTCGAAGTTACGCAAAACGCACAGGCAACGAGGAAATGCTCCTGTGAGGGATACAGCATCAGATCGGACTGGGTCTCAAACCACAGAATGCAAGACAACGGTGTCATACAGCTCAACATGGATTCAGTGTCGCTCTCGTTTTCCTCCAAATAAAGGAACGAACATGTGGATGTTTTTCATAACCACAGTTCGAACTAGCATGCGTTCAAATATCCACGGAACGCAAAGAACGAGACCATCCCAAGGTGCAACGTCTATTTGGGCTGGTACCCACGCCTTTTCTTGGGCGCACCAAGTGATGCAACATAAGACAATTGAGCATCCAGATCCAAAAAATGCAAAAGGAGTCCGTCCATTGCAACTCAGAAGCCCTTGTCTGAAACGTGTCCTTCACGTGTACAGGACGAGGACGATGAAATTCAGACAACAAAGTTTGCAAAAAGCAGAAAGGAAAACGGCAAGCAGGAAATACAGTGCGACCGCTCACACTGCCGCGGTCGGCCCCTTCTGCCGCCCGAACTCCTCGATCCACCCCTTGATCGCCTCTTGCATGAACAGGATCGCGATCAGCATCCCAAACAGCTCCCCGCTGAACCGGGTGAAGTAGCCGATAAGCTGGCAGGCGCCGCTCAGCGCCAGTATAGCTATGAACAGCGCAGCCCATATGCAAGCCCACCCGGCCCAGGCGAGGAAAAGCCCCGGACCGATCGCGTCTATGCTTTTGGAAAAGGAATACATGTAGCTGTAGATGAGAGTGATGGGCTCGGAGACGCCGACAATGAGCAGGGGCTGCCCGCCGAACACGGCCTGCGCACGAATGGGGGGGGCGTGATGAGTGGTGTTAGGGAGCCTACCAAGAAACCCCCGAAATGACGAGATACGTGGACCCCTGGTTAATCGGCTGGTCAAAGCGCCCCGCCACCAAATGGTTTAATCACGACCAACCTCAAACAAGTCAACGAGCAACCTTCTAAACCGGAAAAAGCGTGTAAGCATTTGATCGGATGGGGATTGATCGGGAGAGGTGAGCAGTAGGGTGCTGATTAGGTCGAGCAGTCGCACTGGGTGCAAAGTAGTCGAGCTGAGTGATTTTGGAAGTCGGAAACTTACTTGAAGCACGCCTGTGATGCCGGTGGCTGCGAGGGTATGCACGGCAGACAGGGTTCCATCTAGAAGAAGTTCACCAGAAGCAAGTTGAGTCGAATCTCGACTTGAAATTCTACTTGATCCGTCATGCATGCTTCTCAACAGAAGGCCTTGCTGACTTCACTGTATCGGAAGGGGGCAACTGGAAATGGGCGCTGAGAAGCGCCTATGAATGGAGAGTCGGACACTCCCACACAACGAGATCCTCTCATCCCATTCCTTTGCGTGAGAGGGCCATTGAATCGATTGCAAGGGGTCTGTACCTTAGGGTGAATCACAATACTATCCTGCAGCAAGCGCAACCGAAACAAGATTCTTACGACCATTGCCTGACTGGACTCTGCTGGGCTGAATCACTCCGTGGATGACACTGCTAAGATCACCCCTGGAATATGATCGTTTCGTTGTGGATCCAAAAGCCAGAAGCCAACCCCCTTTACAAGAAAGACTACCCCCCTTGCAAGAAAGTGGTATAGGACCTCACCCGTGGCTCGCTCTAACTGCTCTCCAAATGCCAAAGCAGGGATTGCAGATGCGAAGAAGATGTATGTTGCGGGAGCAAGTATTCTGCAGAGAACTAACGCGTTCAACAAATGACGATTGAATGGAGTAACGCCGTCTTTCAAGTGGGAAGTCAGACTAGTCCTAACATTCCCTTCTACTTGAAAAAAGGTTTTGATACCTGCCGCTAGACAAGAACACTCATTACAGCCCTAGAATCTTGACCTCCAGAGTTCCCGAGTGTTACCAGATTTAGCACAAACGGATTCAAAGATGAGAATTCCATATGAGCGCACTCCTCTGTTCCTATATTGGCCCTCATGACCCACGTTGTCATGTGAAGGGGCTTATGACCACTACACTTAACCAACCCGTGGAAGGATCCAAAGGATCAGTTACAGCAGCAGTGAAGGATACAGTCAGAAAATCAGAGCAACAACACTCCAAAACTGAGTCTGCTCGAATGAATCGGTGCAGCCCGGTGGAGCTCGATATCATGGAAGGGTGTCCGTAGGAACTTTCTCAAACATCGCAAGGACCTTCTCTGCGCACTCCTCTGGACTCAACAAGTGTCTATGTTTGCAAGGGTCACGCACCTGAGCCCGCAGTTCAGCCCTTCCCTCCAGTCATCGGCATACCTGTATTCATCATTAGGGCCTGGTTACGAAAGGTATGATCATGAATTCAACCCCTTAGAAGTGAGCAAGGATCGTCAGAAACTGCCTAGAACTAAGGGCATGGCGCCGAACAGCATTGGGCGCCAGAGCTCGAAAGCTAAGGTCTTCTAGGAGCTGATGGCTCATCTTGATATACTCGTCAACTGACCTGACACCACTATTTCATTGACTACTCACTAAAAGACGGCAGCCGGAAGTGTCCAAGGTTTGAAGAGCACGGTTCAGCAAACTTAGATACAGTTTAAAGGGCAAAGAAGTTTCTTGTGATGCATTTTGAACGAAAGGATAGTCACAACTGAGACCCAACTACTCTCAAAGTAATCAACATCTTTGTGAAAGTCGGTTTTGAAAAGAGAAGGGTGGAGGACACACCAGGGGAGCCGGTTCGATACATCCGCGCTGATGGTAAAAGGCCCTCGCTTTACTTGATGCAACATCCCTTTCCACCACAACGGCTTCGAGCTTGGACTTGCCATTCCTCGCCAGAACTGTGGCCAAAAAGAAGTGGTGCCCTCGAAGGCTGCAACTTTGCATGTGCACCTAACAGGGCAATTTATCAAGAGCGCACCGATGTACTGGCTCCCTTTGCAAACAGTTGTCCCTAGATCTCCGCTTGAAGTTGAAGCACCTTCAGCATCCCTTTTAGGGCCACTGCATCATTACGGTATTCCAAGACGCAGGTTGGCGGCTTGCTCTTGAGTCTTGAACACGCTGTGTGAGGGGCCACGGTGACGCCTGCCACGGACGGTCACATTGCATGAAGAGGCTCATGCCCACCTTGGCCCCAGGGCTCCCTCTGATCCAGTTCTTTTTCCACGTGTTGCTTCCATATTTGCTTGTCAGAGGGTCTTCCGGGTAATACGGCGCTCGAAAATCAAAATGGGTACTGCAAGCCGTCGACAGAGTTCATCTGACGGTGCTGCTTGTTTTACGATCTTTAGGGCTCGCACTTACAATACGTACTTGGAAGTACAAGTGTACATCGGTGTACCATGCCGGTCCAGGGACCAGCCTGGGTTCAACTACCGTACACATGAACGCCACCGAATGTTGCTGCAAAATTGCTCACTTCTTGGGCTGCTCTTGATGGATACTTCTCTTGATCAGCAGCTGCCTCGATTAATGCTGGCCGTGGCATTGCGCGCATTTCGCTGTGGGACGGGCTCTTGTAACTCTCTTCAACCTCGACTGTCAAGGAGTTGCATCTGTCAAAGAGAAGAAGCCTTTTTAGCACGTTTGCAGGTGGTTGCTGGTTTCCATGTTGTAGCTGATTGCAAGAGGTCGAAGCCAACGTGCACTGCCATGCACAGTCTGCACTGGACATATGCATAGTCCAGTGCATAGGGTCGCTGATCTTAGCAGGAAGCTGCCTTCACAGCTGATGCATTAGGAACGTTTGGCCTACTTGCGTGCAGTCTCTCCTGAGCAGGTTTTGTAAGGGCGCCCTGGAAGAATGGAGGACCAAGTGGTGGCGCAAGGCGTCAGTGAGCCATCAGCAGAATGGCTGAGTAACAGCCAGAACTGGGGGCTGCAATATGTGAGAAGCCCCAAAATCTTCTTGAGTTTGATAGAGAATTGCCTCAATCTTGGACGTGGAGTGGGTTCACCCTTGATATTCTGCCATCGGAGACTCTTCCTGTCCCATGATGGCATTGCTGGTCATGCTGAAGACTAAGTTGATTGATGCCCTCATTCCTGCTGGAGGACAATTGGAAGCATGATAACAATTTCGCTCACAACTTCTGACGTGCTTGACAAGGCTTTTTGTAACATTTGAATCGTGCATGATGCAATCCTGCTGATGTCAGGGCATGTCCGGAGAATTGCTTCCTGTCTCATTTGCATTGACGCAGTGGGACATTGTGAAAGGCACTGTTTGCTGCAGTTTTGAACGTGACTGATCTCTGGCAGGTCACAAGGCATAGTTCCAGAACTGCTCAGCCTCACATACTCATGCATAAACAGCTGTGAACAAAAGATTGAGCTTACAAGTGCTGAAAATGTAGATCTGTCATTTTCCTTACCAGACTCTGCCAGTGCCAGGTTCAGCTCTCAACAATGGGGGCACACGACCTGACAAGTCGATGAAGTCATAATGAAACCTTCCACCAAAAGCTGTTACACCTTATTCATCGAGTCTCCGGAGTCCTAAATCCAACCTCCTGTGAGATTGTTACTGCCATTGATTGTTGATCAGCTTTTCAGACACTTCCAAAGTTTCATGTGTGTTGCAAGTTGTTCGCAGAAATTCACTTGCATCTGTTGGGTGACAAACCTGACCCTCATTCGACTCCATTCTGCAGAGGTTCAAGGAGGCCAACCTTCTCGACCTCACCCGCGCCCCCGTCGACCGCTCGCGCCTCGCCGCCTGGCTCCACTCCCACCCCGACTCCGTCCCCACTTTCATACACGCCCTTCTCCCGAGCGTCAGCCTCGACCCAGATGAGTACGCTGTAGACAACTACCGGCAGGCGATGGCCTGGGTGCGCTGGGCCATGCTGGGGGCACCGGAGGACGTCCCCCGGGCGCTCGACGCCCTGCTCGACACAGGGAGCCAGGGCACCGGAGCGTGCGGCGCACAATGGGGCACAAACGACATCGCGTACCGCTGCCGGGACTGCGAGCTGGACCCGACGTGCGCCGTGTGCGCCTCGTGTTTCCTGGCCGGAGAGCACAGGGACCACGACTACCAGATGATCCGCACGGGCGGCGGTTGCTGCGACTGCGGCGACCCGACGGCCTGGCGGCGGGAGGGGTTCTGTCCCAATCACCAGGGGCCGTCTGGGGAGAGCGTCGCGCTCCCCGAGGCTTTCGTGCGCACGGCGACTCCGGTCCTGAAAGCGGTGCTGGCGGACTGGGTCGAGAGGCTGGACGTCGCCAGCAAAGCACTGGAGGAGGAGGACTACTACGGAAAGGAAGACGTCGTAAGCGCCGCAGAAGGCACGAGCACCGTGGTGGCCAGAGAACTTCTAAATTTATGCAACCGGGGGGAGGCGCTATTGCGCTTTGTGGGACGGTTGGTGGGGGATGAACAACTGGGGCTGCTGAGTGTGCTGATGGGTGCGGGACGGGCGCTGGACTCGGAAGCGGAGACGGAGGTGCACGCGCTGCTGTACAAGCTGCTGGGGGACCCGGACTTCAAGTACAGCTTCGCCAAAGTGAGCGTTCTCTAGTCATACAAAATTCGATGAGACTCCGAACGGAAGTTTGGCAGCAGAGACCGATTCCATAACCCAGCTTGCCAACTGGAATTCGTAAGGTAGTGGTACTTCAGGCCCGGATCTTCGGAGCTACGATCTTGGGAACAGAGCACTTCCGACAGGATGTGTGATCGTCAAAGGATTGCCACTGGAAGCTTCCGGTTTCGAGATTATTGTGGATGATTAGGCCTTCAAAAGCTGGGTGCTGCCTGACATGTGTGTAAGGGCAAGCCCGTTTCGATTCCTGAGGTTCGCTATCGTTGGACCGGGTATAGGTAGTCCCTTTTGGTTCACGAATTCAATCTTAAATCTATTGTGTTCACTCTCACTCTTTAAATTGGGCAAACGAGTTGTTGAGAATCCAAAGCACATGCACTTCCAGCATTATCGTCCCTTACAAGTCGCTGACCGGAAGCAAGCAACCGTCCAGAAACCGACCACTTTGCGTGTTTTTTGCGGCTCTATAAACATGACGCCCTCCTCGCTTCCGCAGGTGTTCCTTCAAAACTACACCCTCTTTGCGGAACAGCGCGGGTACCCGCTCACGCACTTCTCCGGCTTCTCAGTGCAAATCTTCACAGTGCCTCTGCTGACCGCACGATTGGTTCTCGAGAACGATCTGCTGGACATTCTGCTGTCCACGCTGCGGGACGCTGTGCGTCCCGCCATAGGACAAATGGGACGTTTGGAGGTACGTAATCTCTTTCTTCTCACTTTTGCTTCTGATGTTCATTTCCAGTTGCCATAGGTCGTTGAGGACTATCACGTTGTCGTTGCGGCTGTTTTGTCATCCTGGAAGGAGAGGCGAGAGTTTGAAGTCAAGCGGGAGTTCGTAGCAGTCGAAAATTTGTCTGAGAAAAAAGCTTCCACGTGCAACGTAGAGAACCCATCGGGACTACGGTAGTAAACTTCGGCTGCACCCTGCCGCATTCTTTTGCTCTGCCATCGTGAGAGATGCTGTCCTGTGCACAGAATGTCCCCGGCTCCAATTTAAGAGGTTCCTACCGGCCTAAGATTCACTGCACAGGTTTTGACACTCTCTTCCGGTTTCTCTTTCTTTGACTCTTATTATCTATGATAGCTAAGCAAGCGGACAGTCTCTTGCGCTCCTCAGGTGGCCCACTCCAGCATCCAGACCCAGCAATACTCCCGCATCCTCAGCGACCTCAAGTACGTCCTCTCCGCCCCCGCGGTCGCCGGCTTCGCCGCCGAGGTCCGTCCCGAGCTCGCGCGCTCCTTCGTGCACTTCCTCGCCTTTCCGCAGGGCATGCTGCCGCACACACGACGTACCGGCACGCACATCGAGATGGAATCCGAGGCCTGGCGGGACGCGCTGATGCTCGAGACGGAGCTCGGGATGCTGTACCGGTTGATCGTAGAAGGAGCGAAGCAGGGTCGGGGGGCCTGGGACGAGGTAGCGGTCGAGCTTTCGAGCACAGAGGGGGAGGAGACGGGACGTGGGGAACAAGTGGCAGGTGAAACTGGAGCTGATGCCTTGACGGGGATGGAAGGAACGAGTACCGAGGGGCAACGAGAGTCGAGAAAAGGCAAGGAGAAGGTTCCGCAAGAGGAGGGGAAAGCGCAGACGGACACGAGTGTTTTTGGCGATTCGGACGGCCTGCCTGAGGAGGAGTACAAGGAGAAGGTGATGGCGTCTCTTGCAGAGATGACCCGGGAGATGGCGAGCTCGGGGCTGGCGAGCCCCGACTTCTTCGCGGTCATGGTGGGCATGCTGGTGGAGGCGGGGACGCCGTCGCCGCCGGGGGATCCCTCTCTGACGTCATCGCAGCCGGGGGATCCCACTCCGGTCGTGCAGAAGGACCAGGGTCGAGTCGATCCGGACGGCGTACCTGCGCCGCTGACGAGCCTGATCGCAGTCTGTGCCGGCGTTCTTGCGACGTGGGTGGAGATCGACCAGGTGCGCGAGTCGCGCAGGCTGGTGCCGGAGCTGATGGCCAGGGAAGCGGCAGATGAACCGGGGTATCCCCCCCGGCAGCTCGAGCGGGTCGCTTTGACGCGGGCGCGGTTAGTACGAACAACCCGGCGTTCGGAGCGGATCGTCGGGGCTCAGGACGTGAGACCGGGCCAGCTGCCGGGACTGCCAGAGGTGGCCGGTTTAGCAGCCCCGGTTAAGGCCAAACCTGCGGCAAACGAGGAGCCAGTTGGGTGGGTAACCTTAGCAGAGTCCGCAAAGTGGCAGACGGTCCACTTTGATGTGGCTAAGCAGCCGGTGTCGTTCCACCTGCCGCTGCACCGATTCCTGGCGCAGTGCTTCCGGGGGGCGGTGGAGTGCACCGGGGGGGGCTCTCAGGGGCAGTTCCTACGGTCGCTCCTCCCCGCAAAGTACCGGGAGAGCGGGTTTCCTGCTGCAGTGATGGAGCACGTCCTGCAGCTGCAGGTGGGTCCTGAGAGCAGGGTCCCGTTGGCCAGTGGCAAGGCTTTGATAAACATTTTTCTCCGTGCTCCCAATCCAACGCTTCAGGAACCACAGTCAGACTTTTGAGACCTGGATGTTCGGTCTACTTCCAGCCTTCCACAGCGCATACATTGGGGGCGTTGCATAGTCCTAAAATTCGTGACTGCTGATCCATTAGAGTGTGCAGGGAGTTCCTGTGGCCCTCTAAACTGCTGTTCCGCTCCTTATTACGAGCACTTGCAGATCTCTCGTGCTTGCCCAGTTTATCACTCACACCCACTCCGCTCACCACCCGCCTGTCTCCCCAGATCCGTGCCGGCATGTAGCACCGCAACGGCTTCAGGAGCGCCCACTTGGCCGCCCGGTTCAGCAAAAACTACTCAACACTTCTCTCCTTCTTCATGCTTGCCACGTATCTCAGCCTCATTACCTAACCAATTCCCCTTCTCCGCAGGTCCTAAACGCCCAGATTCGTGCCGGCATGTGGCGCCGCAACGGCTCCGGCATTGCCCACCTGGCCGCCCTGTACAGCAACAACTACTGGTGCGAGGACAGCCGCGACCTGGACGTTTTTCTGCTCCAGTGCTGCGCGGTGCTCGCGCCCCCAGAGGACTTTGTCCAGCGAGTCGTGCAGCGGTTTGGCCTGGAGGAGTACCTTGCGGGGGCCTCCTTGGAGCATGAGTAAGATAGTGATAGAATGCTTCTGTTGATGAAGTTTTATGGGTTTGACTCAGGAGGGTTTGCTTCATCTGAGATAAGCCCTCATTGGATTTTGGGTATGGTTGAGAAGTGTCAGTCGCTTGCACTGCCAACCATACTGACAGATGTACGCTTGAAGACAAAGCTTTGATAGTAGTCCATCGTGAAGGTCAACGTAATCGGTGACTGATAGTTCAATTTACGACGCGAGCTTAACCAGTGTTGCGCCGGCCCTTGGATCCCTTGTTTCGGACGGGAGCAAGCACTTTCATCACATCACTGTTGGACAAAGAGTCTGCCCATAACCTCTGGTGTCTCGTCGACATAATGTGCTGCCTCCGAAGAAATACGTCGTGCCCCCGCAACAACCACTGGTTCGTGCTCGCACTTCGTCTTACGTCGGGGCCCTGTTGCAGGTACGAGCCGCAGCTGGCCGAGGCCCTGCTCGCCCTCCTGGTGCGCATCAGCTCCGAACGGGGCCTCTCGGGGCTGGACGAGAAGCAGCTGCTGCGGCGCGAGCTGGTGCAACGACTGGCGCGCGAGGACGCCACGTACAGTGCCCTCTCCAAAGCGTTGCCGCCCAAGCTGCGCGAGAGCAAGCACATCAAAGACGCGCTGCGCGGTGTGGCCACGTTCATTAAGCCCACAGGTGGGGGCGGTTTTTTTCAGAGAACCTGTATTTGTCGTGAGCAGGGGTCGCCGTGAGCAGGGGACAAACCGGAGCTCCCGAAGTTTTCAAACTCTTTCCTTGTTAACGCATATCTCAGGATGGAGGCCCGGAGAGTTTTCTTTTTCTTCTACGTCGTAGCCGCTCCTTTTCTTCGTCAGAATGCGGCCTAATTGTTTCCCTCTTATGGTCTTTCTTCATTTTTCTTCAGGTTTGGAGCCCGGAAAGTTTGCCCTCAAGGACAAGTGCTGGCAGGAGCTGGACCCCTGGGCGCTCTCCTGGGACCGCGCCAAGCTGCAAGAAGCCGAGGAGCGCTTCTTCCGGGCGACCAACAAGTCGGCAACGTTCGCGCTCCTGCCAAAGTGGACGGACCCGTTTCCCGCCTTTGCGGGCCTTGTGAATATCCCCACGAGCAGAGCGGTGCACGATATAGTGGTTGCGATGCTCAGTCGGGCGGAGGAGGGGAGAGACGGGAAGGTCACCGACAACGGGCTGTATGCGGCGCTGCATCTGCTGGCCCTGGCGCTGGACACGTGTCAGAAGGCGACTGGCCCGGTGGATCGGCTGCCGTTCTTTCAGAAGGCTGTGGAGGGAGTGCTGGGTATAGTGGGCGGGAGGGGCTTTTCGGCGGGGGCCAGTTCGGGAGCTGGGAAGCGGGGTCTGGTTGAGCTGCTCGTACGGCTCAGGGGGCGCTTTTTGCAGGGAGAAGCGGGGGGGGACGCGAGAAAAACGGAGGGGGCGAAGATGATTGAGGGCTTTCTGAGAAGTCTAGCCACGATGCACGAAGCCTTGCAGCGTGGGATCCTGACGCTCGATCCGACCGTTCTGTCCGAAATGGAGGAAAGTAAAGAGACCGGTACGGGTCCGCCAACGGAGATCGAGCAGCGGAAGCAGCAAGCACGGGCTCGTCAGGCCGCGATGCTGGCGCGCATGAAGGCGTCGCAGGCGCAGTTCGCCGCGACAATGACTGCAGGCGATGACGAAAGCGAGCAGGAGTCAGAGGCTGCCACGTGTGTGCTCTGCAGAGCGCCATCGAGCGAGTCGGGGGCCAGCCCGCTGTGCCACGTGGTCCTAGGGCAGCGCTCGCGCGTTGTGGCGTGGGCGCGTCGCCCGTTGCCGGACTGGCAGGCGGGTATTCACACCGAGGGGGGGCCCGACGCCGAGCGGCACTACTCGCGGTTGGGCCCGATTGGGTGGAGTGCGCAGGGGGGGATGTGATGGGCCCGGGGGGGCGGATGCTCGTGGCAACCACGCGGGGGGCGCTTTGGATGAACGAGGGGGAGGTGATGGATTTGGACGTCCCTGAGGGGGATCTGACGGAGTTTGCGGCGGGGGGTGAAGATGAGTTGGTAGCTCAACAGGTGATGGAAGCCATGTGGGGGAACCTGATGCCTGTCGAGGGAGGTGTGGCGTTGCTTGCGCAGGACGAGGACGGGGGTGGGGAAGAAGAGGGCGCCCCGGCGCCGAACGCCTGGCAAATGGTAGTGGGGGGGCAGGTATTGGCGCCTGGACCGACCCCCTTCTTGGGGCAAGCAGAGGGAGAGGTGGGGCCCCCGGAGAGAATAGCGGAGTCAGAGGACGAGGAAGGAGGAGACTGGGAGATGGAGGAGGTTGAGGATGACGACGCGGTGTCCGAGTTTGGTAAGGAGGGTTGCCCTCAGAGCATGAGGATTTTTAGGATCGCTACACGCTACCTAACAAAAATAATGGACGGAGCAAGCATTTTGAAGTATTGAAGAAAGTTTGAAGAGTCCGAAAACCATTCTCGCGTCTTAACGTGCTCTCAGGCTTGACAGGGGGTGTCTTCCGATTTGAGAATCAAGTGTTGTTGATTTTCAATTCCTTTCCGTGAGGTGCACGCAGTCTCGCTCGCCCGAGGAACCGCTCAAAGTCTGTCATACGCCGGCTTTTGTCGTTCGGGGGACAACATTTGTTTCCCTCTTTCGCAGAGGACCTCTTGGAAAGCTTCCTTGAGGCAGAAACTGACCACGGTCCGGGACTGGCCTCGGACGATGACGATGAACCATCAAATGACAGTAAGTCCTCGTTCTCATGATTTGATCTGAGCCGTTTCTGTCCTCTTTCAGGCGCTATTATCATTGTATGCGTTATCGAGCTTTTAGTACGTAGACCACAGATTCATGTGCAGCTAAGCTTCTGTTCGAAGAAGACGCAGTGAACTACCGTGCATTCTGAGCATATCTAGTCCTTAAGACGGAGCTTTGGAAGACGTTGACTGTAGAAAGGCGTTTTACTGAAATATGTTTTTGCATCCGCAAAGGTCATTTGGAAAATTCCAAGCACACACGCTCTGCAAGCCTATTGTGTCGATCAGATTATGAATGTAAAAGCAGGAAGCTATCGAGTAGAATGCAAACACGCACCTTTCCACACGTCAGCTGCTCTCTTAACTCTTTCTTTACTGCTGCACTGTTAGGCGGCTCCCCTGACGATCACGACATGCCGACGGCCGCCCCTGCGGCCGAAAGAATAGCACAAACAAACGGCACCGCCCCCCCCGAAGCTTCCACGGCAGAAGACTCTTCGGGGGGAACCGAACCGAGGCCCAGCGCACCCCCACCGGACGTGGCCGGCCCCAGTAACCCTTCCCCGGGCGAAGAACGTGGGAGAGATCAAGCGATCGAAGAGCAGTTGAGACAATTTTTGGCCGCCGAAGCGGCGGCGGAAGTCGCGCCTGGGGGAAGCGCCCTTCTTCCGGGGGGTCCCC